>QVRM01006174.1:0-60961 GCA_003439945.1 Dermanyssus gallinae
ATGGTACGACTCCACGTCTGGGCTTTCGTTGTATGGGTAAATAATCGAGGCAGCCTCTTGGAGCTTGAGGATGTCGAGCTTCCGGCGGGAGGATTGTCGTGGGGGGAGACAGTGACTTCAATCCCTACGGGTACGTGCCATTTTATTATTCCGCCTTCTTTGAGCGAATTTACGGGCCCGACGTACGCACACCGTCCTTAGCGATGTTTGTGGCGAATATCTCTATTACGGATGATCCCATAGGCCCAACGAAGGTTGGGATTTGTGGGTTCGTCACAGTCCATAAGCCAAACTTACCTAAGATATCCATAAACGCAGTTGTCCGACTGTGATCGGGTAAGTCAAGTCAGACATTTAAATCTCCTGCTAGTATGACCGGCTTTCTGCTGCGCACGAACTGACAGCATCGTGTTAGCTTCTCAGTTAGCATGTCAGTACCTTCCGCTCTGGAAGGTCGCACATACATTGCTATGATGGTGACTATTTCTCCTTCGATAACAACACAGTTATCTTCGACAAGAACTGGTCTTATTGTTCCTAGACGGTGATTATAAAACACCGAAACGCCACCGCTAGCGTGTCCGGTTGCGCTGATCCAAGAAGCAGAACAACATACAGCGTAGAAACCTGGCAGTGTGAGAGGCGAGGTAAACCACGTCTCTGTCAATATGAGAACATCTATTTGCTGTATCGCGTTATTGGGGAGTAGCAACAGTGATGACGAGATTTTCTCACAGTTCCACTGTATTACAGTTAGTGTCTGTAGGGTTTTCGGGGGGGACCTTTCCGTCTGGGGGAGGGGTCCAACACATCTCTTGAAGTGCCGTTGCTATTAGGTCTCTGAGAAGTGTTTTCTATATATATATATATATATATATATATATATATATATATATATATATATATATATATATATATTATATATATATATATATATATATATATATATATATTTTAAATATTTTAAAGCACATTAAGTCTATTTATATATTTATTTATTATATATATATATATATATATGTGTGTCATCGTCAATTTTGTACGTCTATGCAACGCCAGCCGTCTCATACGAGCAGAATATCTACGATGCGTTTATTCGCACCCACTAACTAACTAACTATTTAAATAACATATAAACTATTCGTGTGTGGTGGACTGCATTGCATATGTGCCCACACTGCTGTCTACTTGAATCTACGTTCGAATGCGTAACCTGACCACAGACCAAACTTCAGCTCGGTGTTGGCGTACTGGGGTATCGACTCCAAGCATCTCGCGTTTATCCTGCTTTTGATTAGCGCGGTGACGCCGTTCGTCGATAAGCTCCAGCAGTTCTGGGTCGAATTGGAGGTGACATCGAAGGCGGACGCGTCGGTACCAGCCTCAGCGTTTGGAGTTGTCGTTGAACCGTTTTCCCACAAGGAAAGCGTCTTTTAATGCAAGTCATCACCAGCAGCTCTCAACTGAGTAGATTGTATGTAATTACTGTAAATTCGACACATCAAATGTGTACAAAATGCATCTATGTATATACTGTTGTGCAAACAAAGAGGGTGTCTGCGCATCTGCGCATGGGGTACAAGCGTCGAGATGTGTGTGGCTGCGTGTACAATTGTAAAGCTACCTGACAGCAACCCTGTCACCGCCCTGTCGATCTGGCAGATTGACGTGTGACTCAAACAATGCAACAGAATAGGTTTACAAGTGACTAACATAACATAACGCCTATCGATATAGTTACGTTAGATAAGATTTTTGCAAAGACAGAGTGAATATCCTAGCGACCTAAGTATATATATATATATATATATATATATATATATCCGTATAGCGTAGTTAGTTAGACCGCCGCCTACGCATGATTGATTGTGTGTTCAACTGTAGAGCTCGTTTGAGGAAGGTACGTGACAATAGCATGCAAGCGATACAGCGGATACACTAACGAGAAAGATGACGGTGGTCGCATTGGTGCTTGTCACGGTTTAATTGCTCATGCAGAGAGAGCGCTTACCACACAAGGAGCTAGCTGACCTCTAGTGAACGCAAATTTGTGGGTCTAGTCTAAAACTGGCTAGTTCTAATCTAGCTCTAGTACTAACACACTACGATCAAGGGCGAAAACCGTTGATAACCTCGAACGGCAACCGCGATCACAACGAACACGACACAAGATAACGACAATGACCCAGCAGCACCCTATCATTGGCTTTCATGGGACACTTTCGTGAAACTCTCTTCGATAACTTCGAACTCGTCGTCTTTACAGCGCTTCACTGCGCCGCACGCACCCTTCATGAACGACTCTTCCCTAGTCCTGCATAGTATTGTCCTATCTGTATCGCTTTCGGCTGTCCCGAATTTTCTTGTCCCACTCTCAACCTGACCAATCATCTTCGTCTCGTTTCGAACGTCTTCTACCTACTTGGCGCTTTTCTGCGAGACAAACAGACTGAAAGACGCGCCATACCGATAAAGCGCTCCGCAAAAACTTGTGCTAACTTAACTATTATATGACGTTGACGTTTAGGTTTTCTTCTAACACGGTAGATAAGTTGACTGGGACGGCATACGTGTATGTATGTAGATTTATGTGCACTTTTCACACACACAAATATATATATATATATATATATATATATATAGCATTTGTTGCTGCTTTAGACTAGTCGACTGAACTGACAGGCAGGTTTGTATATAGATATTTGGGCAAGTATGTATCCGTCGTGACAGCACCAAGAATTATCGCAAATATAGTTCAGGATCTGACGCCTGATTTAATTATATAAACCTATGCGTATACATATAAATAAATATGCGCATAGTTTCTAACATAACATAAAGCCTGTCTATATGGTTAAGTTAGATTAAATTTTTTTGACAGAAAGGACATAAGGTGTGAACATACTAGAGACCTAACATAACTAAACACATGACTGGCATATACGATTTCCAAAATAAATGGAAACATAAATATGTCTATCGTAAAGATAAGTCAAAAGACACCCTTTGTCCTAGGGTAAGGTAACTTTGAGACTATCTGCATGGGGTGCGTATAGCCGGCCCTACTGTTGTTCTATTTAGGTAGTTTTAACACAATGTAGCCAGTACTGCGAACTCAAGACAGCTACTAGTCTTTAGTTACTGATTATTAATAAATATTAATAATAAATGAAAGCCGATTTCATTGTTTGACCATTTAGCTTGTGCTTATTACTGGCGGCGGAATTCGGGACAAATTTACAAGAATTGGGTTGTATGAATGGCGAAATTGTTTCGATGTCGCATGGCTCGACACGAGCCTGAGCTCGCACCCGAAATTGGCATAAATATCGACGAGAGATAATGCGCTAAAGAACTAATATCAATAAAATGATTTATGTATGGAACAACAATGGAATTTATGTATGGAACAACACTTGGAATTTTTCATTCGGTGGACGACACAACGGAACATACTGTCCTATTCTGCCCCACCTGGGACACCTAGCGCCAACTTCTGCAAAATCTCACTGTACCCATTCGGAGTCGGCGGAGTTGCCATCTTTGTAGCAGGTTTTTGGGCCAGAGAGCTTGCTATTGTGCAATACAGTAACTTCACTATTATACTTGCTCTACACGGTCCCCCTGTTTGTGCACCAAGACATTCCTTTAACACCAACTACATAACACGGTGTAGTCGGTGGCTTATGCCTAAGTAAAGACCATCCCGTCATACTGCCTAGCAGAGTAAAATAGCAGAAAACTTGATTAATGCCTTAACAGTTTCATTGAAAGAATATAAGTAGCAACCACTTGCCCTGAGTATTATGCGCTTGTCTTAACGCTTGTAAAAAAAAGTTTTCTGGCTGACGCTCAGCCAAGATTTAACGCCCACGGAACTGTTTTTCACATTACTGCTTCATAGACGGACCCCCATAAACACAAATCGGTGCAACGGCAGGGCTCGAACCCGTGCACCTATGTGTCTCCTCCGGTCGCGAGGCGCAGACTTAAGTCACCACGCCACCGGGCTCGACACTTAACGCTTGTGAGGCGGCTGCAGCTGCGCGAGCCCATTACGAGTCTGCAGGAGGCTTTTCGCTTTTGCTAGCCTTTACACCTTGGTTACGTGCAAAATAGGTCGCGCTAGACGGTTTCAATATTTTTTTTTCTACGCTCCGACAACCACATTTTAGACGCTCGTAATGGGCTAAGTTGCCTGTGGCACGATCTCGTCTCTTTAAATGCATCTATCGTCATCGCGTTCTCGTACTGGAATTATATAGGCTTTCTCCAGCAGAGGTATGTAGCAGCAAGGCAATGACAACCACGTTCAAAGTGTCGCAAGAATTTTCCAAGGTTACACTCGGCCCATTATTCATCTTTCTTCCGGTAACGCTAAAAAGCAGAAAAGGAAGCAATAGTTCTAATAGACTGGCGACCGCTGTTTGGACCGCTTCCATGATACACGGAACGATTTTGTCTATCACATTCTGTACAAAGTCTACGACGATTTCCACTGAGGGGAACCATTTTGTGTAGACTTTGTCCTTGAGGTAAGTTCTTGAGTTTTCAACGCAGCGTTATTCACTTTAATTATTACTTACTTAATTAATTCACATTGTTGTTCACCACAGTCGACCAACTGCGTTACAAAAAGTTTTCAAACGGTTGAAAGTATTTCATAAAGACACAAAGTGATAGAATTGGGCCGTCAACCTATCTTTCAATAGCGTTCGGAGACACTTCTTCCAACATATTTGTAAGGCTCAATCGAACGGAGCAGGACCTCCACATGGCTTCATAATCAGTGCTACACAAAGAACATTTGGCATAAACTTTGCAATTTTGCCTAAGATGTTCCCGAGAGCCACATCTTCTACACTTCGATTTAGAAACTTTGCGGTCTGCGACACAGGGGTTCATGATGTGGCACCTGAAGCATTACATTGGTTTACCGTATAACCATGCTTTAGGTCCAAGTGCACCTCCGTTGGAAAGTGATTGCCTGTGAGCAATCAGATGACGTGCTCAGTTGCTGACACATCGTTGCTCTTCGGATTCGTTGTGGGTTTAACTCAAGCCACCTTAGTTACTGCTGAGCCTTTAAGTATAGCTAGAACGCTAGCCTTTGAGATGGGCATGTGCACACCGGATCTCTTGTCCTTCACAGAAAAACGCGCTCTACTCACCCTGGCAGATACTTTAGCATCCGCTTGCAGTGACAGCAGAGTTCCGCTATCCTCTTTGGCATCAACAACAACAATGACAAGCTTTTCAGTTTTTATAAAGCGGGATTCGTTCATTTTTCCTTTTACATAGTCAATAATATACTCGCAGGCCTTGCTAAAATGATCCTGCGGCTCGTCACCGCAGGCAGAAAATATCACTGCCTCCTGCCTAGTTAAGACCACTTGCAGTGCCCTTGGTTTTCTTGGATAGAGGAAGGCAATTGTAAACTCTGTATCATCAAGGCTACGCTCCTCGTCAAACAGCACTCCTACATGTCCTGCTCCGTTATTTGCGTCCGCGCTTAATTCGGGAGGGTTGTCCTGCGATACACCCTCAACTGTCAATACGACACCCATGCGTCTGACTGAGATCCCTTGTTAACTAGTCCCTCCCAGAAGTGCAAGATATATAAACAAGCAACGCTGGCGGTGACGTTAAAAATTCAAGTGCCACAAAAAAATCAATCAGGGCCCCAATTGCTCGGAGAGGTAACTGAAGCACATCTAAGCATATATCGTACCCCCACTTAACATTTTTATTTCAAAGGCGTTAAATCGAACTACCTAGATCGTTAATTCTAAAAAACAACCTCCTTAAAAAATGTTTTTAATTCTAGATCGTTAATTCTGATTGCCTAAACAGGATATCACAAAACTGTGATGTCACACGTGCAATAGTGCGATTGTTTCATGTAATTGTGTCAAGTGGCACTGTCTTATTGGAGCCATATGTCAGAAATTCAAACTATTCAACTAAGGACAAAAAACTGGATTATCGTAAACCGATACTTCTCACCTTCGATTTTTTAGATATTCCCGTTGGTGTCTTCAAAGAAAAATGGTCCAAATATACTTTCAGCCCAAAAACCACATTAAACAGTGTCACATTAGGATTCCTTTTCTTCTCGTGAAATGTATGCATTTCCGACATTTCCTATGTGACAATTTTGTTTGCCCGTGCTTGTTCATTCAAATCATCAGCATGCAAAAAGTACCCCCACTAGAAACTTGACGCATTTGTGTGAACTGTGATCTGTTTTTAAATAATTTTTACTCAAAGAAAGCTAACCAGTCGAAGCCAGCTATTTTGCAGAGTCTGTCTTTGTATTCGTGCTGGTGTTCCTCAAGCGTCCTTTAAAACGGGGTTCATCCAGAAGACTTAAGTTGCCAGAACGGACTTGGTGAACCAAATATAGCACTAAGTGTTTGAAATGCTGTACTCGCCAATTACCCCCGAAATATTATGTACTTATTTTATTTTACGTTGAATAACGATTAATTGTAAATAATGGTGGACTATCTACTACCCGGACTACTATCGAACGGTTTAAGGGTCTAATTGTCAACGCACAGCAGCTGAAACGGACGTCAAATTGGTATTTTCCGCTCTCGATTTTGGTCGCTTTGCCTGCACGTTGCCGATTGGACTGAGACATGATAAAAATCTGAGACACACTGTACATGTATTAATTCAATGCTCGAGCTGTGAGAAGCCTTTTGCAAACAACCAACGGACATAGCTTAACATCATGCTTTTTTTTAATTAATTGTACTGTAATGAGGACATATATCTTGTTTTATGTCTAGCAATACATTTCAGTGCATTAGTGTTGGAGTCAATGGCATACAATCAAGCTACTGCCTTCCATGTCTGGTGATAACGCTCACAATGTCTAACTATTACGAGCGCCGGAACACTCATCTTGCGATATATTACTATTTAAACCTAGTAGTTTGCCTTTTATTTAAAAACTAGACTCTATTATTCTCTTGTTTTTGGATTAAGTAAAGCTTTTTTGACGATAACGAGTAATTTCACCTATCTCATTCGTCTCAGTAATAACCGCCTTGTTATCCGTCGGTTGACTAACCAGGCCTGGAAGGACGCTCTCCGGCCATGTCGTCACCTCACTACTCGCTACAGTGTTCACGGATTTCATCATCTACTATGCCGGTCTGCTGGATTTCATGAACCCAAGGAGGACTGCAGATGCCGTCGTTGTGGCGGCCCATGTCCCCTCTACCACCTACCTGATTGTACGAAATCTGTGTCGCTTTCTCAGCTTGAGCGAGAATGCTCATAACTCATTTTACCATGTTTGTTATATATACTATGTTCGTATTTACATACCCAAACAGGGTGCATTTTAAATAAATAAATAAATAAATAACCGCCTTGTGTCTTTCGTCCAGGAAGAAGAGAAAGGAACAACGAAAGCAGCAATAAAAACCTCCAACAAATCGAACACATGCAGTTCTGACGCATAACTACATCTGTACACAAAATGTGGGGCGGCCGTATCTAGAACGAGTTTGTAAAGTCGGTATGCCTAACACTTTTTTATACAGTCGGTGACGGTGACTCCAAGCGAGTACAAACCACATTTATGCGCTAAGGGATAATCAAACGTCAGCGCAGCAGAACTAAATTCTTTTGTACAGTCCATTCTATTTTGAAGAACAATTCCTTATTCACTTTTGAACGTTGTCTTTGTCAACGTTGTCAAATTTCATTGATGTAATTGCAGTACTGCACTTTTGATGAGTCGCTCTAGCAGAAGCGACGTCCTTTCAATTTTTCTTCGTGGAGTTCGAGGCATATAAACTACTAGAAGGAATCTTTTGAAAGGAGCCGTATGTTCGCGGCTGTTGACCGGCGCTTGAGTATATGTGTATAGCCAGGACGGATATGCTTCCAAGAAAAGGAGATGAGAGTGGAAAACACACGAGACCTTGTGATTGTTCTAAATTACTGCTACATATTGTCTTGAATTAAACTTCTTTGGCAGACACACGTGCTGCGTGGATCCTCTCCATTACATTCTAGTTATCTGGAATGGATCCTTAGAGGAGGCGTCTTCGTTAACATATGGCAATGTTGTACCTTTCTGTTAGCAGAGAAGAAACTCCCTCAAGGCTCGACAAAATCTGTAGCTGGACTAAGCAGGAATACATATGCATTGTTAACTTGTAGCACCGCTGCTGTCTGCTAATGAACTACACGGAAGTACTTTATAAACCAGACACTAAAACTAAAAACAGCTTGCAACCAGCACGGCCATCATGTTACCTTACATACATTTAAGGAGTTAGACTCAACGTAGAAATGTATAGAGACCAACCTATGTCGAACAAGGCACGCATGATAAGCAAACGCTATAATTAGCTTTCGCAAGATCTTATTACTACCTCGGGCTTATGAAGCTATACCATCGACGAGATTTATAAGCAGGCATATCAAACCGGGTACCCATGCACAGCGCATGCGTTGAAACAGGAATGCCGAAATAAAACAGCATCATATTCTGCCGTGTAAAACTACGAAACTGAGTACGCACCAATGCGTCCAAAAATATGATTTTTTCGATCATAACGACCCCGTTTAGGGGGTCATAACAAACTTTCGTCTGCTGATTCTAGTGAGCTAGGAAAGTGATGCACAAAATATCTACTCAGAATAATAATTTGTTTTCTTGGGTTTTTTGGAAGGCAGAGCGGAGCACACGGAATACATAATGGTAAAAGGAGTTATAATATATATATATATATATATATATATATATATATTTATAAATATAATATATATATATATATATATATATATATATAAGGTTACTGGTAGACATGTACAATGACTGTTATTGTAATTGTTTTTTTTTTCTTATTATAAACCAAACTACTTTGCATGCGTTTGTCGGATATCACTGAGCCAATGCCATCGTATTCGCTGTTAAGCAACAAAGTAAAATATAATAACATAGCAATGTCCCCGTACTTCATACGGTCAGCTGCTACTTAATGGCAGGGTTGTTGTTACTTTATGCCTGCTTGATTGCGTTCTTTGCTACCACATTGTGAAGGTCCGTGGTGCTTCCTATTTGACTCAAAAGCTGTTGTTTTGAGAACAAAGCCAATTAGCTCTCAGCTATTCTGTCAGACATAAAATTAGGCATATGCCCTTAAGTGCGTATTTCCTGCAAAAGGGCTCACCCCTACATTGGCAAATTCACGGGATTCGTATGCTAGTCATGTTCAGATAAATGCATTTTAAAGAGAGTCACCCCTTTTCCTCTGCGTTACTGAGCATTGTAAGTGTTTTACTAATTGTCCTATCCGTTTTTTGCCATTTAAGATTACTTGTGTGCCAATTAGTAGAACATTAAACCATAAAACTTCTAATCTACTTTTGATTGTACTACTGCTAGAATTGTAGAACTTTCAAATCGATCTAATGTTTTACCATGTAAAACGATGTATGTACTCTGGAAGAAACTCAATAAATGCTTTCTAATATAGCACGGGTTATTTGAAAATAAAGAAGCCTTTAAACCAGCAGACCAAGTTGTACTTAATGATGTTGTTTATTTGACTTTCTTCTACAGACTGAAACTCCTTCGTCCGTACTATAGCGATAGATCCGGCTGCAGCATTCTCGCAGCTGTGGTTGTCCACGTATATGCATTGTCATAACTGTATGCTTGCGTGGACAAATTGCAAAATCGAAACAGGGTATTTCCAAACAAACACCTAAACATTAGTTTGCTTGCTCTATTGACTTGTAGCAATCTCTATTTATTATACGGCATAGCAAGTCAGCATTGAATCGACTGATCAACCGTCAAAGGTGTGTCAACCCACTCACGTTACGTGGGCGATGAGGTATGCAAAATTGGGTATGCGCTAAACTATGCCTTCTGTCATGGTCCTCGCTTGGATTACAAGATTCAGATTAAAATTATGCTGTTCTAAATGGGCCACACACGTAATCGAGCGTAGCTAGCGATTCATTCACTGCGTAGCTATTGATGTCAACGCTAGTGTCAATACTACTACTACCACCACCAAATTCCTTTCAATTGTAACGACCACCTCATGGCTGGTGTGTTTTTTGTTGTTGTCGAACATGACGACTTGTGGTTAGCTGATAGCGCTGTAAGGCTAAAAAGTCAAGGGAAAGCGGTATCCATGTTGAACGAACTCACCATCGGCTAGCAATATATTGACAGCTCGGAGAGCCCAATGACAACTGTTGCATTGTTTAAGTGTTCGGATTGCATCAGCCTTCTCTAGTGATTAGTTAGATCTTCATCGTCCGTCCCAGACAAGTAACAATTCAAAAGCAAACAAAAATGTGTTTTTTTTCCAAATAAATTGTGTCTGTTTTTTTAAATACAATTCCGTGCCCTATTGATGAATGTTGTTCTTTCGGGGTTGCCTCGTCCATTGATCTATTGACAGTGACATCATTTGTTGCTGCATTTCTGCATCGTCATATTAAATTTATGGATATAGTTTAGCAGCTCTCGTCACGCAGTATACAAAGCTGCTTCGAAGTGATAATTCGGAGAAAAAACACTTGCAATCAACGCAAGAAACATAACTAAACATTGATTGCATAATAGTATGGAATATTAACAATATAATCTCATACAGACGTACACTTATAAATGATTACAGTACCCAAATTCCAAATTATAATACTGTTAGTGAGCCCTAGAAAACCGGCCATTTCTATAGCCTCACCCGACCCGTTAGGTAGGGAAGTCACTCTATAGAGTTTCGCCGATAATATGCACGTGTACATGCGTGGAGGCTCGCACTTAATTTACGTAAATTCAAAATTGAGCTTGTCAACTAACGAGTGGCTAACTTATATATATATATATATATATATATATATATATATATATATATATATATATAGCCAGCTATAGATTAATAGGATTAATACACATTTTTTTACTTACTAGAAAACTGGCACATGGCGCACCTTCTAACGTGCCGCTTTAGGTAATCATGTACATCGAACCATTCCACTGACGATTCCCAAAAGGCTGGCCTCGTCACCTGTTCTATGTAATCAATACAAATCATAGCACATAGAGAGCACAGCCAATGACTGATTGCTACCGCCAGTATAGAGCGTCACGACATCCAGATATCGTGACGTTTTAACGCCGTCTAACGCGCGGCGTATCGTGTGACACGTTTCTTCTCGGTTTGCCGTGGCCGGGAGGCAGTAGCAACAGCAGCAGCAGCAGCAAAAACATACGAACATTGAACTCCATCGCAATGCCCCCGATTGAGTAGAGACTAACCCGCATCTTCTTCTTCTTCTTCTTCTTCGTATTCATTCCTCTATCTAATTATCAATACATCGATCCTACATCTCAATCTCTCTCTTTTTTCTCCTTTTATCTATCTCTCTTTGTCTACCGTCGTTGTTACCGATCTCTTTCCATCGTGTCCGCCTCGACATCTGTGCTGCTTCCCTTATCAAAGCCGGTGGGGCGTTCTCTGTCAGCGTAGCTTTATTCTTGCTGCGCTGCTTGTTGTTCGTCAGCCGTGTTTACTCCGTAACCGAAGTACGAATTTCGGACGTATTCGTCGTGTCGCGCATACAGCTCGGTCGTAAACCATTCCTTCGACATTGGAGGCTGTTGGCCGCCGAACTCCGCGGGCAGAACTGACGCGTCGATATACTGGTGCAGCGCGGCCATATTGTCGCCATGCATGTGTACCCTGGCACACGGTCATGCGATGACAAATCAGAGGACGACACAAGGAAAACAGAACACAACAAGAGCATTGTTTTGTTAACCTCGGCATTTTTGTCCGGCGAGTTCCGCTGGATTAGACAGATCTGGGACAGGTCTCGACAGGTTCATATACATACATCGCTGTGACACAGCGTACCGCCACTTTGCATATGAGTATTTATGAAGAAAAAAAAAAAGAAACAGCTTTGGATCAATATAGATTCTGCCCTAATTAAGGGTTGACTGTCTAAGTACTGCCCGCCATCAGACCTTGTTTTATGTTAATGAAACTTTTAATACATATTATCTTCAACAAGTGCCCGTTACACACATATATATATATATATATATATATATATATATATATATATATATATATATATATATATATATATATATATATATATACATTATTATGTCTTACTACCAACTAAAGACGTGCACTACCAGTATGATAGTAAACTGCAAGCCCGGGCCAATATAACAGGTAGTACTTGCGTGTGTGTGCTACTAACCTGTCGCGCAGTTTGTAAGACAGGAACGGCCTTCCGATCGCCCAAATGATGTTCCATAGCTGGCTCTGGTTGACAACGTGGGCGCCCTTGAATCTCGCCGGGTATCCATCTTGCGCTGTGCTAATTAACGCCTAATACAACAGGAACGCAAATAAATTACAGTGACGTTTAGTTTCAACGACTAATATATACGTGTGAACACATCATCAACGCCTACATATATTTTTATTAAATTACCCCGAAAAGGGGAATTATTATTTTCAGATAGATTGTCACAATTGCGCGCTTGGCGGCTACTGCGTCACGCGAAGTGGTTGTTTACAAACTTGACTTTCTTTGCGGTAGCTTCCGCGTATCAATTTGCGCTACTACGTGTTAAAATTACGACCTTTCGAAAAAAAAATGTTGCAAACTTTCCACGCTCTAATAGATTTTAGTAAACAATTTGGTACTACTGTTTTCTGAAAGCTGTACAATTCAATCACATCCGATCTCCTCAATATTGCACCTATATCCGACACGCTTTTAAAATGGTTTGTGCATTGTGAAGATTGGTTTCTTGTCTCTCGCAAGGCTTGTGTTTCAAACAGGGGACGCGTACAAGATCGCCGGTAACACGCATTGTTTGTAGATACTGACGTAGAGCCTAGCATCAGACTATATATATATATTTTTTTACTTGAACCCAGCCGCGGCAGCTCCAGTATGTGGGGAAACCCGGCACACCTGAAGGCACGGGCCATGGTGGCGTCAAGCTCTCTGTATACACGAGAAGTGTCTACAGAGAGCTTGCCATTTCAAATGGATATATAAGATTGCCATTTCAAATGGATGTCCTTTCTTGAATTGCTAGTCTGAATTGCTAAATGTGCACGGTAATCCTCCAATCTTATGATCTGTAGAATTTTTTGTTTATTCACTATTGGTGGCAATATATATGCGTGCCCAGGCAGTAAACTTTTTGCTGGTCTACGATAAAACTACGTTTTTAAATATATATATATATATATATATATATAACAATTGCTTTTTGGAATATGAAACCTAGACGCTGATTGGTATAGGTCTTATTTTTTTCCTATTCTTCTTCCGCTATTCTGATTCTATTTATAGTATATCTCTCAGACAGCGTCTGTCGCTGGATGTGCAACGGGGCAACGCGGCTTCGGTCCGGGGAACCCTCCAGAGATGGTTGGTTCCTACATTGGACCCTTCGTAAACGTGCACCCGTTCGCAGGGACCCAATTGTCATGTTCCCACCGTCGGTGATTAATTACAATGAATAAATATTTCTCTCTCTCTCTCTCTCTCTATATATATATATATATATATATATATATATATATATATAAAATTATAGTATATATTCGATATACTACATGCACTCAGACGACTGGGATAAACACATGTGATTCACCATCATGTTTCACCCACTCACACAGCCGATTTCAGCTGCCAGTAGGCACGCGGAGAGACGCCGCCGGCCCTAGCCGTGGGCCAATTTGAACTTGGCGCGCGACAGCCAACCTCCTCTCCACAATGCGTCGGCCGTCCAACGGGGAGAGGGCAACGCGCCAAATCCAAGATGGCGCCAGCCATGATAACATCCATTCCACACCGTGGTTGGTTGTGGCGATGGTGGTCGCACGCAGTGGATAAAAGCGGTCAGTGGCGCTGTGTGTGGGGTGGTCTCAGACTATCAACAACAACGACACCAATCACAATAAACACAGCACATGCACGCAATAGACAGCAACAGCTAAGCGCTTCGATACACGACGTTGAGAAGTTTCTCAATCACGGTCTAGTGCTCCTGGCAGAACGTTAGCTGCGTCGAGCAGGGTCACTACGGTTATTGCGGCTGTTACAGCTACGGTTACATGGACCACTACTGTTAGACACTGCCATCGTCGCGTTTTAGAATCACCGTAAGTTGCTGTTTTTTCGTCGTCGTCGTCGTTGTTCTTTTGGTTTGCTTGTCTGTAGATGCGTGACAAGACGCATAGAGCGAGAGGAAAAGAGAGATCGCTAATTGAGAAACAATCGTCTAGCATATAGTGCACCTGTGCTGTGGCAGTAGAAAGATTGCGGCCAAGTCGCTTTTTCTGGTTACTTCTCGAGTCACTGGACTGACTCGGCATCTTGCCTCGCCATTGATGTACACAACTTGCTCGCTAACTTTATCCAGGCTCGAGATGTCTGTCTCCGGCCGTTCACCGCCTCTAGTAGTCAGGGTTTGACCGAGAGGGAAGATGTATGCATATTGGCATTGGGTGCATTCATATTCATATAGTCATGCTTCAGAGTGCGGTGCGCGGTCGTATTGCGTCGTAGTTTGTCGGTCAATGATGGTAGCACCACCGTAGCACGTGGTAAAACGCACAGACAGCGCGGTCTTCTTAAAGACTACGATAGCGTGATGGTGTTACGTTCATGCGAGAACTTCAATTACAAAGTACTGGTGATTGGTCTTTGTCGCTTCTTTACTAGCCGGTCACAGAAATGACTAAATGGAGTACGCATTATACGCGATGCGTGTATCGTTTAGGCAGTTACTTGTTTGTTTTGAATGTCGTTGAAACAACATATTGAAACTTAGTCCTGCGCATCGAGCTCCTTCACGATATATATGTATATATATATATATATATATATATATATGTACAGCGCTGTTTATTTTGAGCATGCGACGCTGTAAAGCTCATCCATTTGAATGATTGTGCATTGTGTTCACCTGTATGATGTTTTTGTGTTTGCGTTCTCACTCAACTAATTATTATATCATTCTCGTGACTTTCGCGCGGTGGGCGGTGTACGAAACGAACGGCGCTGTGTGTGTATGGGGAGCTGGCTATACAGAGGAGGGCCGCATTGACGTCCCTCGGATCACCCAGTTCGCTATGAACAGCTTCTCAGCGGAGTGCACTGAGCTCAAGAGACGCTACGATCAATGCTTCAACCAGTGGTTTAGCGAAGGCTTCCTCAAAGGCAACACGAATGATCCCTGCCGACAGCTGTTCGAACACTATCAGGGCTGCGTTCGAAAGGCGGCCAAACAGCAGAACATCGAGCTCTGGGAAGCCGAAACCGACGTTCTAGGTTTGTGCTCGGCCGGACAGTCACACTACAAATCACACATTTCTTGGTGTAATTCATAAACGACAACTAATTAGTAATGATGACAATTAATTGATAGACATCCACTACTCTTACAACAACGACGACCACCACCGCTTCTTTTTGTTCAGCGGATATAATGCTATTATTGTCCGAGGCAGTGGTGTCTGTTCACTAGAATTATATATATATATATATATATATAGATATAACTCAAGCTATTTTTGTTGTCCATTTCTGTTTGTCTATGATGTCGAGATAGTTCACTGGGTATAAATGAGTCCTTTTATACTTGATAATCTTCATATTCGTTTACCTTGCCTTGCGAATGTATTCCAGGCACTGAAAGAGAGAAGGCTCCACCCAGGACCACCGAGGAGTGATAGGTACATGATCGCACATAGCCGGCCATCACTAAGGTGCGGTGGCAAAGCCAGGATATTGCTAGTTGCTACTCGCGCGGCGATCATTTCTCTGTAGTACGCGCAGGCAGTAGTACAGAATTGGCTTTCACAATCGACATCTAACAACGAAACACATATACAAAAATGGCTGAATACAACGAAGAGTCATCGAATGAATCGCAGAGCGAATATAGCGAATCAGAGGATGATCAGCCCCACGCCGTGGGCGGCAGTCGGGATGGTGTCACGGATCGCTTGGACCTGCCCTCGGATCTCAAGGGACAGTCGTTTGAAGAAATCCTTGCTATAAAGGATCAAGTTGGCCTCAGAACGTTCAAGACCGCCATTGGACTTGAAGAAGTTAGCACCAAGAGGAGAAAACGAAAGAAGGTTATTTCGCTCTTCTTTGCCTTATCCTATTGTTGCCATCGTTTACATGGTATATCTTGTTAGCTGCCGAGCTGAACTCAGCTGTGTCGTATTGCAAATTTGCTGGCGTTTTTTGTCAGATAGTGGGAGTGGGCTACACTTTTTTTTCTGAAACAAACAATTACAGCAGTGCTCGCGTTCCACAAGCCATGCAATCATAGAATATATTTTTTTGTTGCATTGGACTGTCATTAGTAGCATAATTTATACAAATCTATGTAAGGCCATTTGTTTCCAGCAAAAAACATAGCGCCGTTTAGCGACACCTTAAATGACAACTAATACGATCTGGGAAAGTTCTAAGCCATTATATCTATCCCCGATTTGTAGGTGTTTAAGCGAGAGAATAAGCACCGTCCTCGGGAAATGAGTTCGAAGATTCCGGTCACTGGAGTAAGAAATATATTCAACGTAAAGAAAAAGATACGAGCTGATCCACGGTTCGAGGAGGGTTTTGAAGAAGTTCGGCCCCGAAACTCCATCAAGGCCGAATATAAAGCTAAACAGAAGGCACGGGACTATGCGTTCATCGACGCTTTACGGTAAGGCCGGACATATTTGTAAACGCAAATATACCTATTTCTTATTTTTTTTTAATATGTTTTAAATCTTTAAAAACTAATTCTATATTTAGGTATGCATAATAATAAACTGAAATAAGGTATGCATAATAATGAAACTCTCTGCTGGTTAAATCAGCGAGGTTGCTTTACAATTAAGAGTCATGCGTAGTTGCCATTATTTACATATCGGGCTTGCAAACAAGGTCCTCGACGTAAGCATAAATAGTCTTCAGTATGGCAAAACATTTGCTTGCATGGAACGCGCGAATAATACATTTGCCTAGAAAGTGCATTGATGACCTCATGCAGAAAGAAAGTTATTCATTATATTAAAGGCCGAAATTGTATTGTACTACTATACATGTGTTTTTGGAACAATGTCCGGGTGCTTATATGGTTTATTCATTTATCTCACACTCGTCCCTTTCTGTTAAATAAAGGCATTTTCTATTTCATTTTACCATGGAATTACGTACGAAACAATGATAACAACGATAATTGAGAGTTCAAAACAAATCAGATAGTGTTTGACGCTAATACTCCTGTAAACGTAAGTAAAACTGAAGATCATTCGACTTGCGAATCCAGCGTGACGAAAATAATGTCCCTAACAAAATTAACGTACCGTGGCTGTTTTGTATATGCATTCACCTCGTATACCTTCATAGTTGAGTGATGTTGAGTCGACCTTCAACATTTCCGACTCACTCTGGGGCCAGAAGATTATTCGTCATGGTTTATCCTAGCTAATTTGTATTGATAGCTCTGCTATCGGTATAAAGGGGTGTAAAATGACTTTATCTTCTAGATATTTACGCACTTATTTGTTGTTTATCTCGTGCGTATTATAATAATTGCTACTACATCTAACTATGACGGATATGCACGCACTAGACGCCTTTTGTACAGTACTATCAGCATTTGCCTATCTAAAACATTGTCTGTGCATAGCATCATTCTAATGATTGATCTGTATTTACTTTCCTACTTTAGGAACGTTGTTTTGAGCGTATATATATATATATATATAAAGCGGTTTATGTTTCGTGTTTGTAGGGACGAAGAGAGGGAAAACCTCAAGAAGAGCCTAGCTGAAGGCAAGCTAGACGAGGAGGAAAGCCGCAAGGCTCAACTTCTCCTACAGAAATTTAGGTCACGAGATGTAACTCGTCGCCAGAAGAGTATCCGAGCGGATCTTAATGATAAATATACGAAGTTCCTCAAAGGTGCTAAGGACACCGGCGAGTCCGTGAAATTTATGAACAAGACAGATTGGAAGCGAGCGGAACTTATTGCGAAGTTCAATGAATTAAAGAAAGCAGGTAACCTTGATAAGTATCTGGAGAAGAAGCGCAAAAAGAACGCAACTCGTGACCGAAAGAAAATGGAAATGCAGGACGTCTAGCACGAAGCGTATCAGTAGTCTGTCTATACATATTACGCATATTTATGAAAAGCTGTCAAGAAGTTTTCATGTTCTGTTAAATATTGTGTCACATACTCTATTATTAAAACAGTGGTTACGTGTTTTTGGCGATTAACCCCATACGTGTACTTACTTACTGCATGTGTGTCGGGCGATGTTTGTCGTGTTTATTAATCCCCGCTCTGTTAATTAGCATTTCTCTGCATTTATTTTGCCTTAATTTATAATGTTTGCGTTTCGAAATGCATACCGCCTAACTAGAGTAGATTGTTCAAGACTAAAAAGGAACAAAGTTTGACCCCAATTAGTTTCCGAGAATAACAGGAATCCATACTTGAGTCTAGCATGCCCTAGCAATCTTAAATTTGGCTTAACGTAGAAGCATTCCTAGTGCACACCGCATTGCAGCCTTTAGCGAATCTGGGCTTCTCATTATTACCTTATTAGTATTAGTTTAAGCAGTTACGATTGAGGCCCTTCTTACTGTCGAATATGCAAACCGGCCTCTCCTTAATTGGTTTTCATGGTTCCCAATTTAAACAAGGTGAATGCCGGAGTGGACAAAAATCGACCATGATCGAAAAACAAACGGGGAGCACAGATGTCTTCAATAAAAAGAGATGTTGTCGTGACTTTAACGTGACTTGTTGAATCTATCAGGCTGCTTATATATGCTGGTCAACGTACGTCTATCTATATTTTCTAATATAACGGCTATGTCTATGCACGTAACATTATTCCCGCTAATAGCAGCGGTAGGCAACACGTTTTATGAACTCTCTGTGTATTTTGGCCAGAATATTCTCAACACACGAGTTCCTAACGTCATACCGGTGAAGCGTATAATAAAACCGCGGTAACATATTGATTGTACAGTCTGACATACAGGGAAGCATCTTTAATCACAAACGAGCGCAATAATCAGCTCAGTCTTCTTGTAGCAACCGTTACCACTTAAAAGTATATGAGGTGTATAGTTTAGTGTGTCGTATGTCAATATTCCTAAAACCTTGATCGCCTTTTTTACGATTAATTGCTCAGAGTCTAGCATGTCTCTGTGTGCAAGGTTATTGCGTCCAACGTGTAGTACGGCAAATTTATTTACAGATAGTTTAAGATCGAGGCATTTAACCATATTTCGTCAGCAGAATTTGCCCAAGTTAAAAAACATGATAAATTGATGCTCGCATAGGCGAAGGAAACGCATGAGAGAGAAAGTGGTGGAAACTCTAACGGCCAGCATTAGAAAAAACATGGCGATTTTTGCCAGAAAGGCCACCGGTGCCAAACCCAGTAATAAGCGATAGTTTGTAGTACACGCATCTTAATTCATCGGTCCGGTGCTTATTACCTACCACCATCCGGTGATCCAGCAAGCTTAAGAACGCGATGGAAACAGAGTTTGGTATCAACGAAGTTATAGAGACACTACAGAGGAAGCCAAATGGGAAGTCCAATGCAGTACGTTTTCCAGTATTTCAGGATAAGTTAATAGTTAATGACGAAAGAATTGAACTTGTGAACAGCTTGATTGAACACAATGATACATGAAACGATTAATAAACTTTCGCTGACCATTACTGAGAGCTCACGATTTTTCTTTTAACATAGAGGCTATCAGAGCCTATGTGAACTTTCGCAAACGGAATGCAAGTTTGTCAGTAGCCGTTACATCAAGGGACCGGCATTTAACTGTAGTGGATATAATAAGTGTAAACAAACAAACGGAGTACTGATAATGGAGATCACGATCTACAGTTTTTACCACAGAATATGCAAAAAAGGAAACTGTCTTGATATAAATAAATGTGAGTGCAAGTATTGCGGGGAACTTGATATCGACAGATATGATATCATAAGAGGCACGGAGCTAAATCAAGCAACTCTACGAGGCAGAGTGGAGAGCATATTTTTGCACACATATAATCAAAATTGAATGTATTTATCTACTATTATACGGCGTTAATATTTGACGAATAAACTAATAATATAATATGATGGACTCCTACAGTAGAGCAGCACTGAACTTTCGGGTGCAGTTGGTATCAAAGCCGTCGACACAATGATCGCTTTGTTTGACATGGAGTCACCCCGCATCCCTCGACGGCAACATCTTTATCATCGCCCACCTATGTCGCCGCTGTTAGATTCTGGCTTGTCGCTGGCATCTTCCGGGTCGGAAGTTCAGGTACCAGGCTTCACAAGTATTCTAAAGAACGAAACCCCGCAAACCACGAAAAAAACAAAGAATAAGGACAAAACGCTTCATCGAAAGAAGACA
Organism: Dermanyssus gallinae; assembly: GCA_003439945.1. Lineage (NCBI taxonomy): Eukaryota > Metazoa > Arthropoda > Arachnida > Mesostigmata > Dermanyssidae > Dermanyssus > Dermanyssus gallinae. Next base: position 20,485 of record QVRM01006174.1, read on the forward strand.
CGGTTTCAAGAAGAGCGCAAGTCATACTGTCTTCTATCCAACCCGTCCTAAAAAGTATCAACGTAGTATCTCCTATGGCGGCGTAGTATTAAAAAAAATATTAAAAGTACTCAATTTCATATTGTCCGTTTTGTTTTCGCCTAGGTTTGGGTCTCGCATAGTCCCGCTTTATGTTATTCTAACCATATCATAATACGGACGTACAACATTTTCGACGGCATCTTTAGCGTCCAGGCAGATCCATGCCTTTTATTATTACCTTTCGTTTTATTGCGAAAACTTGCAGTCATGAACATATTTAGTTCAATCAAATAGAGTATATACAATACTCATATATATATATATATATATATATATATATATATATATATTGCGTCCCCACGCCCGTTTTGAACCCGAACTTCTTCGGAGGCAGGGCACGATTTGCTGGAATAGCAGTATCTAACTGCTCCAAGTTCGCCTGTATTCAGCCGGCAATTCTTAAGACTGTTGTTTTCAGACCGTTACCCTGTTATAGTTTCTTATCTCGACAATGACGCAGCCGTAGGTTGGGCGCAATTCACAGGACGTTCTATGCCCCGTGAGGAGTGCAATGCGCAATTAGCATTTTTCTACAATAGGTAATACCACGATATATTTATGTAATATGGAGGAACAATGATAGTTCTTTTTCGCTCAACCGTGTGCACACTTCTAATGTTCTGGCAAACTTGCTCAATCTTGAGGTCAGTTTAAGTATTGAAACGCTGGGAGGCTAGCTTCATCCAAATTGATGAAGCTGGCTGCTCCGTTCTTTTCAGTCCCTATGACAAAGGTTATCAGGTCTTTGCACTGGTCACGTCACTTAAGATGTTATCAAGGATTCAGACGTGGTCCCCTTGAATACAAATAGAGGTAGTAAGGCCCTTGTACCGCACTATCGGCCTATATGAATCTTTGGTTTTAGGAGTGGTTTCACGTGCAGTCATCGATAAAGCCAATGCTTCGGTCGATGATACTATGAATCTTTTTGGTGTGGGTTCCCGGAACGCTGGCACTGGCACATCCTCAGCAATCTCGCAGGTGGAAAAATCTTCCGGCTTCAGGAGCGGCCAATCTTTTTTTTTCTTTTAAAACACTTGGAGCCTCGGCCTTGCACTATTCGAAAACCTAAAATGGCAGCTACATGCTGGCCACACTGCATAAAAGTTTAAAACACCACATCTGTTTTACGTTTAAAACTGCAGTATTCAATTGCTTGTGTGCCGCGTAGCCTCAATTTCTAAAGAATAGCTATACCAAAGCAGATTTAAAGTATTACCTACAAAAGCGTCTCTGTGCGCGACCTAATGAATAATGGCTCACTGGATTCATACTGTCCTATGAGTAAAGTAATGTGTCGTTGTAATGTGGCCCTCTTCGTCCTACGACAGGTGAATGATGCACTCTGTCTAAGCTTTCTTACGTTTGTTTATCCGACACGATTGTTGGTCCGAAATGGTGGTGATTGTATTGCAAAAATGAGATGCCTTTTTTTACCGGCGATATGAGATATAGGGGATGCAGGTTGTGCCTTGTTTGCGAGATTTGTATGCAGCTTTGCTGGTGCATTTTATATGCAGCAGCAATACTAAACTTTAGTAGTAACTAGCACAATAAAAATGCGTGTGCGCATAGGTATCATGTGACGAATATGATTGTATACCCTTCGGTACACATATCGCCTATTGCACACTTGTGACACCACGCGAAGGCTTGATGATGGGATATTAGATAAAATAAATATAGTAACTTTCTGTGTCTTCAGCCATCAAGTCAGTTTGGGCGCCTTGCAATGCCGAGTGGATGGGTCGCGACTGCACACTGATGAGGCGTGCTCACAGGGACCTCTTTCTGCTCATCCTTCTTCGGTTCGCGCATCGCAAAACGGATCCGACCAGCTCTTCCAGGAGCATCAATCTCGAAGGCAGCGTGGGACAAGCAGTGTTCTGCTCAATAGACCTTAGGCTTTAATGATCTCAATTCAGATTTAGCGCAGCGAAATTAGTACGAAGCGCGTGCCTCTTATAATATCACTCATACCCCAAAAATCTCCACATATCAAATGAAGAGGGGAGCTTATGGTCGGAGCTTCAGTTGTAGTTCTCGGAAGGTTTGGTATCACATAAAGAGAAGTATACTTATGTGTTTGCCACTTTCTTTTATTCGCTACATATTTGTATGCTTCGTCCTTTCGCCGCGTTGTAATGGTACATATTAACGCTAAACGTGCTTAATTACCTTTATGGCTTGACTTAGTTATTCAGAATTAATGTATGTATGTATATATATATATATATGTATATATATATATATATATATATATATATATATATATATGTATATATATATATATATATATATATATATATATATATATATATATATATATATATACATATGACGCGCATGACTCTCTGTCCTCGGCAATTAGTGTAGAGGGTGTTTCATTGCACGTTGAGTAGCCTCAACGGGATATCGCGTTGTACTCCTTACTCACTCAATAATTTTACCTAAGCGTCGTTCGCCAACAGTCCTTACTATGAACAAAGTAACGACTTTGCAGCAAACGATATCAACGTTTCTCGAGACGCCATGTTCAAGGGCGGTTTAGTTGCTACTTATTTCCTCGTCGATCCTAAGCGGATCTGCAGGATAAAGGTAGCTCGGCCTCTGACCCGGTGTACTGAGATAAACTGAAAGCACGCCCGGTAACCTTCGGTGGGTTCTTGTTTTTAGAATGTTTACGTTCTTTCATGAGTAAATAATATTACCCACTCTCAGTTCATGCTTGTGAAGTGGGTCCTTTCTTAGATAAAACGCTACGGTTTCACCTTTCACACGATTGGTTCCTCTCATATAGTCAGCTGTCACGTACTGATGCTACCGACAAACTAGAGCTAAAGTTTCTAATCAGGTCATCGACTTCGATTCTATTTAGATTAGAGATAGTCCCCTAGTCTGCATGCGTTTACGTACGCATTGTCAGGCTCTAAGAAAGTAGTTTTTCAATCTTTAGCAACGTTTGTGCATATTTAGTGCCATATGTCTTGGTCTCAGCGGAGAGTTTAACTCGGCTCTCTTGGACCAGACTGCGGATCGTCGTAAGTCGTTCAGGATTGCGTCAGCTCTTTCTTGTCACTCCATCAAAATACTGCTATTTCAACTCGAATTCACAAGTGCAGCTAACCTGCCTTAGATTAAAGCGAAAATATATTTCATTATTCTCTCTCTCTCTCTATATATATATATAATTTTGTTTTCGTGGATGTCATTTTTGGGTGCAGGCAAGTTACAAACGTTAGCCTATGCGTCTCTTGTTACTTTTGAATAGTCTTTTCTCAAAAAAATTAAGTGAGTCGAACGGAACAATTATTATATTATTATTATGTGGCAAATAGGGTAAAATATCCGATAAGATTTCCAGCAATTTCGGTAGGTTGCCACATATGTATGCGGGCCGGGCGTTGTTGTTATGGAATAAGCCGCATACATTTGAGGCGACCTGTCGAAAGTTTATGGAAATTTGATCTGATATTCTACCACTTCCACCGTATAGTGTTGACCGTGCCCGTTTTGACTGGTAACTGTGACTTTTACTTCAAAAATCATGTCATGATAAAAAAATATTGGGCTGGTGGCAGTACATTGCTCACGTAATAGTTTCCTTGTTCGGCAAAAACTCATAGGCATTATGCCGTTCTACTAACTCCGGGCCCACGGCATTATCTTAGCGTGAAGGCCTTCTTTGCCTGCAACAACATCATCCCGATCGACCCGGCATCGACATTGTTGTAGGCGATTCATTTCCCATTACCAGAAATAACATTTCTTAGGAAACAGGCAACATAGATTGGCATTCCTCACGTAGCTAAGGCAACTCATAAGCCAATAAGCGGTTCCATGCGATGTTGTATGTATGTATGCAATTTCTTTGACTTTTAAGTGCGTATTACTTTTTTTAACTTTTCTCTATTTTTGCTCTTGAACTTTCTCGCTCTTTAATTTTTCAAGTCGTCGATAGTCGATCCTCCACGTATCAATTATTCGCTATGAGAGCAACCAAACCCCAGTGGTACGATTGAACGTTCGTTGCGATACGATTGAACGTTCGTTGCGATACGATTGAACAGTGTCAAGCCCATAGACAGCATAAACCTTCGGCGCCGATGCAGTTGTAATATTGGAAGAACACATAATTTTACACAACTAGGGCCTTGTGAGTGCCATTTCTTAGAAATTAATTTGCTAGAGAACTGACTTTAAGAAGATCAGACTCAGAAATATAGTGGGCTTTGCCAACCCTTTCTGACTGTATGAGGGAGAGGCATGTAAGGCACCAAAACATTTCAGCAGCTTTATTTTTCGGCTTTAAGGTTACTTTGCCCTTCTGTTCGATAAATATGATCTCATACGTCAAAACTAGACATTTTGAAATTGGCTTCTGATGCATGCTTTTGTTGTAATTAGTATTTTCATGCTTCAACCTAATGTCCCAACATTACTTGGGTACAACTACCGAGCTCGAATTGGCCACTTGTCAATTCGAACCAAAATTCACAAGTGGCCACAGTGTACCAAGCCGTTTAGATTTGGTTAAAACACAATGATTTAATCTATCTAAGAGTTATCAGCTTACCCTTTGTATTGTATTAATTTCTGCTCAGTGATTGTTATTTGTACAGTAAAGAACACGGAAGAAATCGTTTTTCTCGCTTGTCTTCTGTGCGTTTCGTACAGTGAATATTTCGTATCTTTCGTAACAGAGCTGCTACTAGATCCTAGACGACCAGCTTGCTCTGAACCCTATGGCACAATGCTACCTGTGAATCTATAAACGCCAGGCGAGATCGTATATGTGGCAATGCCTTGCATTTGCCAATAATAAAGATAATGGCCATTCTTCAAGATCCGATTGACGGGACGGGTAGCTATAGATCGGGCGTATCAGTTCGCATCGACAGATTCCAGAAGATTATTATCTGGATTTCCTCTTCACTGTGAATGCTGTCCGCATTTTGTAATAGGCTCACAGTCAGCTGCGTTGGGAAATGGCATTGTTTTGTTTGCAAAATCTGCTAGATTTACATAGTCAACGGTTATGACGCCTGGCTATTCTACGCAGGACCCCCTGTCCTCAGGAATTTCTAATCCAACGTATGTATGTATATACGGCAGGAGACGGTCATTGTTCCTTTAGCTGTTAGGTTGGCCCACAGAAAACTGAAGGGCAAAGTTGTAGTATCCGGCCTGTCAAAACCAAGCTACCCATGTACAGAACCGCCTCCGCCTAGTTTCATGTCTCTAGAATGTCATGCTGGTGTCGAGAACGCACTGCGTTCTCGTATCCAGACCGGACGCAAGAACGGACGTCTAGACTAGAATAGTGTCGGAAATTAGTTTCTCCGTGTCGGTCGGTATTCAGTTAACTCCGGAGCATGGAAGCTTAAGCGTTTGCTCACAATCGCCTTTGGTGACGGATGTTTGCTTTTTCAGTATGTATCGGCGGAGCGTATTACGGAGGGGAAGAAGAGAAACTATATTTGTTTTATTTTTATAAAATCTGGCAAAGCGGATGCAGACATTGGCAGTTTGACATATAGTTTGGGATGTGTAAGGTTGAAGGCGCCAGATATCGCGAGAGAAAATGGCAACGGATGAAAACGAATTGAACTCGATTGCCACCAACTGGTATTTGCCCTCATTTTAGGTATAGTTTAATTATGAGCTGAGCACAGAATATTCCTTTAACATACACGTCGCTTGTGTATATATAATATATATAGTTATACATGAATATATATATGCCAATGCCGTGCACCTTTGGTCTGGTCCTGCATGTGACAGTCGCCACGTATACACCAGGTACATAGTGCATGGTTATGCTCAAACGCAGCCTTTCACGAGGAGTACGAGTTGTGCACCTGCCGGTTCTGCCTGCAGAGGTGTGCCAAGTACCATGCAGTGGAATGCACAGCGCTGGACAAAACATCGTTGCACTACTTCTCTCGCCGAAAGCGTGAAGAAGATAGAGTATTATGAAGAAACATCTTGAACTGTATATTATACTCAGTCTTAGTGAAATATATATATATATATATATATATATATACAAATAACGAATATGATATAAAACGATGTACTCACTCTGACAGCGTTAACGCCGAACACCTTCAGGAAACGCCACTCCATGTTGATGACGTTGATGAGAAACATGAATCCGTTGAGCTGTACTTCGGGGTCGCGCAAAGCATACTCGACGGCGTACTGGGTCGGCGTGTAGATGTGACTGAGGTCGTAGCCCGAGTCCGGGGTCCAGTCACCAAACTGCCACACGATGACGCACGCTCCGTTGATGGGATTGCGGTGTCGCAGCAGAAAGCCGACGCGCAGGTTGTAGAGGTGCACGTAATCCTTCGGGCCTTTGCCGACCGGCGTGTATATGCTCGGGTCGAGCATACGAACCCGGAAATAGTTGCTGTACAGCCTGAGCGCCTTCTTCTGGTCGTACTTTTTCGTTCGCAGGAAGCGCACGATAAACGCAGTCGTCGAGCCGCGGTACGATGTTTGGCAGCTCGCTGATCTTCTGCTTGAACTCGACGAGGGCGGCCTCGCGAACCGAATCGGTCTCACCGAGTTCATGTTCGGCGCGTTTGCGCCAGTCCTGCGTAATGTCGCGATCCGGATTGATCTCGTAGATCTTTAGGTCGTCGATCGTCATCGTGAAGGCGTCGAACAAGTACGTGTCGCACGTCTAGGTGGGCGTCTAGCGCGCGCGCGCTTAGTCGATCAATTAGTCGATATCGATCGGGTAGAAGGTCTTTCGTCAGATTCAGTTCAAAGGACAAAAAGCCGCTTCGGTCTGGGGTTCCGCGACTCCAGCAGCAGGTTACTCGGGCCGAATATGTGCGCTGATACGTTCTTGTTCGTTTCACTACCGCTACAAAGCTTCCGACCGGCAAACTCTGCACTCACTCCCGAGTTGGCAATGCGTGTTGTTGTGCGTTGCCCCTGTCCGTCAAATCGCCAGGCCGACCAGCAAATAGGAATCAATTACGCAATTATCATCTGCACAGTCAGATCTTAAAGTCGGTTAGCACAGTCCTCGGTGAACACATTCGACTACAGTAGTTGCAACGGTGTTTCGTTGTAATTAATAGTAGTGGTAATACTAGTAGTAGTAGTAGTAGTTTGCTGTTGTAATAGTAGTAGAAACCGTAGTATAAAGTTCCCGGCTGACACAAGCGTTTCTCTATCTGTGTCTACCCGTATCCTTATCACATTGTCTCCTTCTAATTTTCTATCTATCTATCTCTCTTTCTGTCACACTCTTTTTCTTGCTTTTGCGTTTGTTTCTAAGTTGTGTTTGCTTCGTTGCAGCTACACGTGGCGCGGTCGGTCAACTAGAGTCAGTGAGGACATATAGGAATATGAAAATGACACCAGGGGTCGGTCAGTTGGTCTGCCTGTTTGTCTGTCTCAACTTTGTCTCAACCAACCAACCAACCAACGTGCGTTGTCGTCGTCGTGATGACTGCTGTTATCGATCGTAGAAAAATAATGTCACTGCTCTCACTGGCGGCCGTAATGGTGTTGTTGTTGCTGCTGCTGCATCTTCTTCACAATCGTGTGGTTGGCGTCGCTCATCTCGTTGTCTGGCAATCTCTCTCAGTTGCCCGCCGAGCGTGTGGTCTGGTCTCTGGCGTTCTCGACGTATCGTTGCCGGCCCCCGTTTTCTCCGTGATTAAGCACCACGACTGGTGGTTAAACTACTCCAGACACCGACACCGACACAGAGGATGCTGCACTCTCGTATCCGACCGACCGTAGAGAAGTGATGATTTCCGCAGAGTTCTGCACGCAGCATCAGCAATACCAGCCGCAACAACAACAGCAGCAGCAGCAACAACTACAGCAGCAGCAGCAGCTTTGAGAAATCGTACTGCCGATTTGCAACACTAACCAAGCTGCGCCCACAACGAGTCCGCGAGGTATGGCGAGCGTTCGCTGGTGAAGGCGCTGCTGAAGGCAAGACAGGACGGCGCGATTGCAGCAGTAGTGGAAGTTGTCGTCGTCGTCGCCGATCGAGGTGCACAGTTGTGTCTGTCGACTGGAGGAGACCAACGCATAGGGCGGAGGGCGAACGCAAAGGCGGTGGCGGCGGCCGCAGGCCGAATAGATTCGCGGACGATGGATGATGATAGGTCGATGCCGACGACAAAGACAAAGATCAAACAACTAAGAATACGACAACAACGGTGTCGACTGTAGTCGACGTTGTTGTTGTTCTTGTTCCTGTGCTTCTTGATGTTGTTGTTGGTGTTGTTGTTGTTATTGTGCTTCTTGAGGTTGTTGTTGGTGTTGTTGTTGTTATTGTGCTTTTGGATGTTGTTGATCTGCTTCTGGATGTTGTTGATCTGCTTCTGGATGTTGTTGATCTGCTTCTGGATGTCGTTGATCTGCTTCTGGATGTTGTTGATCTGCTTCTCGATTTTGTTGTTGATCTGCTTCTCGATTTTGTTGTTGATCTGCTTCTCGATTTTGTTGTTGATCTGCTTCTTGATGTTGTTGTTGTCATTCTTTTTGCTGCTAGCGTTGTTTGTTGTTGTCAACGTCGCTGTCGTCGTCGGCAGCGACGTGCATGTGGAGGAGGTGGTCAACTGGGGCGGATTTAGCAGCATAGGCAACAGCAACAGCGGGAGCAGATGATGTTGTTGCTGTGGTTGCTGTCGTGGTTGTCCACGTTGGCCGTGGTGGTTGGTCGTCTTCACCACCGCAATGCTGCCGCTGCACGACAACTGCAAGCGACATCGCACGCACGGGCAGAATCAACGGTTCCGGCCAATCATTTGGCGGTTCGTTACTGCGCGCTCTCCCCTCGGAAGCCAGAAAGATCGAACGCCAGAATCGGTGCGCAAATGATTAGCGCGCGCATCATCTCAAATCATTCGCCAACCGCGCACCCTCTCGTCGGCCGCAGCTGATAATTGATCATCTTGCTGTAGGGAATATGGGGAGAGGTTGATGCACACACATATATATATATATATATATATATATATATATATATACATACATACATTCATATATAGATATATACATACATATGAGAGAAAGATTACATAATAGATTACATTACAACCAGGCTTCGAGCTATTAGTAGTCAAGAGGGCTTTTTTTATGAGGTTTGGGGAAAATGCTTTATGCACACCCAGCGCCGATGTCGGTGTCCGGGCGTGAAGAAGCGCGTGGGTAGTGTGGGACTCCCCGATGGCATAGAGTTACCTACTTAAACCCCAGGGTTCGGTATTATATGCCATTTCTTCAAGGCCCTAGGGGGGTGTAGTAGTCAAGAGGCTAGGGCTTGGTTACACGCCCTACCCTGTCCGCGACTTGTAACTCTGCTGGACGACGAGACAACGCGCATAAGCGCAGAGCTGCGGCTCGGTGTTGAATTAGTCGTGCTCCACCGATGTCGTGGTGATGATTCTGTGGACTCGTTGGCCCATCATGGCCTGTCATGCGTGTTGAGTGCCGGCCGACGAGCACGTCACTCCGCTTTAAATGAGGCCCTTAGTCGCGCACTTAGATCTGCCGGCTTCCTGTGTATTCTTGAGCCCCCGGGTCAATCGAGGGATGGTGCAAATAGATCTGACGGCCTGACTTTGATGTCTTTTGAGCGTGGCCGCATGCTTGTTTGGGACGCAACTGTAACCGACTCATTAACCCCTTCGATGGTCGGTGCAGGTGCGGATCAAGCAGATCATGCTTCCAGGCTAGCTGGGGCTAACAACTGCAGAAAATACTCCAGCGTCGATTATCCGCACGAATTTTGTCCGTTGACTATGGGAGCTGCAGGCCCCTTACGCTCAATCTTTCGACAGGAGGCTCGAGAGCACCCGCATTCCTGCGTCAGAAGCTGTCGCTCGATATTCAACGAGGAGATGCAGCGTCTGTTCGGGGCACATTGTTGAACTGGGCCAACCCCGGGTTAGAGAACCCATGATCACACGTTCGAGCGGAGACATTTCAAGGTGCTAACATAGCGAGCGAAGTTTTATAAATAAATGCCAAGATATATATATATTATATATATATATATATATATATATATATGGATGGCAGATTGGGATAGATTGCTAGACGGTTAAGTCGTTAGCAGGTGGAAAAGCAGATATAGAAGAGAGTAAGCATGATCAGGCAAGTCGTCATCATCATCATCATCATGAGGCAATGAGGTTCTTCTTCTTCAGCATCATTATTATCATCATCATTATCATCATACTCTTTGTCTTCTTCAACGCTACCTCCACAAATACTCTAGATCTTGTTGCCGAGCTGCAGCGGACCACAACGTATTTCTGCTACTGTTGCTGCTGCTGCTGCTGCTGGTACTGTTGCTTCCGCTCCAGCGGCCGCCGCCGTCGCTGCGCGCTTCGGCAGTGTCTGCTACGACACGATTACGTTACCCGCACAAACGTGGGATAAAGATCGGCACTCGGCCATTGTACGCACGTGTATGCCCTGCCGTTTACATCGTCGCACAGAAGAACAGTGTTAGCATCGTCGTTGCAGTGTTGGCAACAACAACATGAACGGCTATAATCGGCCGTTGTCTCAAGAGACGCCGGCGACGACGCTGCCAGCGAAACACGACAAGCGACCAGAAACGAACCAGTCGAACCGAAGACAACCACACAGATAGACAGGCTGGTAAACAAAGATTTAGACCTGTACGTTTATTTCGAATACTACATATAGTGAAACTGAAGCGAGCTTTATCTATAATAGTACGGATACAACGGAAGCGCGTTTATTTATATTATTATACTACATGTTCAACGGAAGCGGGTTTATTTATATTATTATACTACATGTACAACGGAAGCGGGTTTTCTTATATTATTATACTACATGTACAACGGAAGCGGGTTTATTTATATTAATATACTACATGTACAACGGAAGCGGGTTTTCTTTATATTATTATACTACATGTTCAACGGAAGCGGGTTTATTTATATTATTATACTACATGTACAACGGAAGCAGGTTTATTTATATTATTATACTACATGTACAACGGAAGCGGGTATATTTATATTATTATACTACATGTACAACGGAAGCAGGTTTATTTATATTATTATACTACATGTACAACGGAAGCGTCGTTCGAGACGGCTGTTACTACTATTACGCCGACGATTAGCAAAAGAAAGACGATTAGAAGGGGTGAGCGCTAACAACTACGGAGCTGTGGCGTAATAATAATAATAATAATAGGAATAATAATAATCAACCAGCGGCGGCTGGACCTCACTCAATAACGCGCACAATACGCATAACCAGACTCAGTACAACAACAACAACAACCACAACAACATTTGCTTTGGCTGTGACTGCTGAAACCTGTCTGCTGCCACCCGTCATTAGCTGTGCAATTTTCCTGCTGGCTACGGCAATTGAGTCGCGTTGTTCCAGCACGCACCCACATGAGTGGCGCCGTGGTCTAGGGGACTGCTAGTGCGCTAGTCATGGTTGTCATCTACCGAGGTATCGCCGGTTCGATCCCTGTTGTTGTTGATTAAATTTTCGTCGAGCGATGCTCATTGAGAACAGATAATAAACCATACCGCTGCTGAGAGTTAGCGGCCACGCTGCCACAAGGACTGTTGGGGTAACCCTAGATATCTCAACATGTTTGGCCGTCAGTGCATTGAAGATATACCTCGCGATGAGTTCCAAACCCGTTCGGGACGGAGGATAGTCTAGAATTAAAAACAACTTCCTTAAAAAATTGTTTTAATTGCAGCACGCACCTACATCACCGGGGAAAACTGGGCCGCTGGAAAGCTGGTCTGCAGCATCGACGGCGCCAAATTCCACCAATAACGTAGCGCACCCGTTTCGTTATCCGGGAACAGCATTTTATCTCTCTTTCGCTCTCCTTCTCTCTATCTCTTTCTCATTCGCTCTCTAAATATTCTACTGCAAGTGTCGGTAATTGATCGACTTTATGCAATCATATGCGAGATAAACACTATAAGAAGAAAGAGAACTGCGCATTTCCCTGCACGTGCATACGTCTGTACTCTGTACGCCACATGGACGACATAACGTCAGCTTTGCTCATTCCGCATTTCCGCATGGGATTCGTAATAGAAGGAATAAAACGAATATTAACCGTACATAATCATTCGGAGGCGACTGAAAGCTGCTAAACGAATCACTTGGAGGCCGGGCTGAAAGCTGCTAAACGAGCAGTTGTTAATTAATGGTCGGATGCGATGAAGATAACCAACGACTTGCCGACCAGCCACCTGCTACTGAAGGAAACACATTACGCCAAACATACGAATGATAGACGCTACAAAGATACGTCAGATTCGCAGCACTAATGATTTTTGTACTATGGCATACAGTCAGAAGACGAAGACAGCGTGCGACCCGTTGCAACTCTTCGGTCAGCTTCGGAGGGACATCATCGTTGCAGGATTGCAGTGATGGATCACGATTCACCGAGGGAGCCTCTACCACAAGCTCGATCAGACATTTCATCGCAGGTGCGTGTCAGCTCTCGCCCCTTGGACACGAATTTGGTGGCCATTTGGAACGATTTGTCGAGTGCTCCCGAGTCACATTTTCAATGCTGGCCTGCAGTAGCTAATACGGTTACAGCTGGTTACGACTACATATACCGACAGGCAGGCGCTCTGGTCAATAGGGATAACACGGCTTTGCCTCGCAAGATTGCTCGCGACTGCCGCTAAAACACGATCTTGGCAAATGTGGTAACAGGTAAGAAGTCGGCACAATCTGCCTGTACGACCACAAACTACGTCGACCACCACTTATACTGGTTATACGCTACTGCTGTCGTAGATGCTCTAGTAGAAGGTCGTCCATTGTCCGCGACCTTAGGAACGGTTCGGACCAACTCAATTCTGCTTAAAAGCGATCCGATCCGCGAGACGTGCGTGATGGTAACTCTGCCCGATGAAGCCATGAATCAATCTCTCGCTGCGACAATGACAACGACAGAAATATTACTTAACGCCAACAACGTCTATATTTGTAGACTACTCTCATTACTATTACTATTATTACAGCTTGAATAAATTGTTTTTAAGGAAGTTGTTTTAAATTCTGGATCTTCCTCTGTCCCCTACCGTGTGGTATGTCTTTAATGCACCGAGGGCCGGGCATGTTGAGGGTTTCCCAAACCGTTTTTATGACAGCATGGCCGCTGACTCTCAGCGGTATGATTTATCGAAAGAAAATTCGATCAACAACAGCAGGGATCGAGCCTATGACACCCCGGTAGATGACAGCCATGACTCGCCCACTAGTCCCCTAGATCACGCCGTCACTATTATTGCTAACGTACCAGTAACTATTTCTATGCAGCATGCATCTCCCCCCATCCAGCCGGAATGCAATAAAATGCGTACACGTGCGTTAAAAGATGACTACTTCGGCATGATTACGATAAATTCTAATTATGTTCTGTTCACCGTCATCTTCTTGTGTATATACAGGGTGTTCCTATTTGTGTGGCCAAAACAATAGGGTATGGTCAAACTCGGTGAGAAAATCATTTTTGCCAATGGGTGGAAGCCGGGAAAACGTTTTGTTTAGGAGTGAGGATGAAATTTATAAAAGCAGTTATTCAGCCTTTTTTCTTCTACATAGTTGTGCAAAATCTACGTTTGCGGGAGAACCAGTCAACGCACAATGGAACCGATTATACCGGCGTGTTTGGCGGAAAATTTTGCACAATAAAGTATACATTACTAGCTTGCGTAGCAAAAAGCGAATAACCAGATTAAGGAAAGTCATAAAAAGTCAAAATGTTACGTTAACGCTTTTTTGTGCAACATCGTAATTTTTTCCATTACGACCGAAAATGTACGTTCAAAAGACTACTCTCAGGCAATAGCAAGTTTAATGCCCACTGCATTCGTACCAAAGTGATGGTGCTGCGTTACGTAGTTGCCAAGTAACTAAGCTTTTTCGACAGTCATAGTTGTCATGTTTTACGTGCAAGTTTTCACGTTCAGAACCGTAAAAATTTGCCAAGATGTTTCCGCCCCCTCCTTCCACTAGGAAAATTTATTCTCTTGTTGAGTTCTACCAAACCTCAAAATATGTACCTAACTTTCTCATACGCCCTATGGAAATATGCATGCCTTCGCTTTCGATATGGCTATCGAAAAAGCTTAGTTACTTGGCAACTACGTAACGCAGCACCATCACTTTGGTACGAATGTAGTGGGCATTAAATCTGCTATTGCCTGAGAGTAGTCTTTTGGACGTGCATTTTCGGTCGTAATGGAAAAAATTACGATGTTGCACAAAAAAGCGTTAACGTAACATTTTGACTTTTTATGACTTTCCTTAATCTGGCTATTCGCTTTTTGCTACGCAAGCTAGTAATGTATACTTTATTGTGCAGAATTTTCCGCCGGTATAATCGGTTCCTTTGTGCGTTGACTGGTTCTCCCGCAAACGTAGATTTTGCACAACTATGTAGAAGAAAAAGGCTGAATAACTGCTTTTATAAATTTCATCCTCACTCCTAAACAAAACGTTTTCCCGGCTTCCACCCATTGGCAAAAATGATTTTCTCACCGAGTTTGACCATGCCCTAGCGTTTTGGCCACACAAATAGGAACACCCTGTATATATGTATATATACTATATAGTTCTAATGATAAAATTCATCAATTGTATTTCTCGCTGGTCTGGACAGATTATGCAGTAATTTTGGCTCAAGTGGGCGCTCTAATAAATGATTGCCTTCGCACCTGTCTGTCGCTTTGCGTTCAAAATGTTTTCGTCTTTCTTTTCAAGATGAAGTAAGTACTTCTATGCCAAGAAACTAGCATCTCTACGCATGACTCGTTTAGTTGTTCTTATTCAAGTCTTATCTTTTAGTTACATGTTTCGTGGTCAATACCCCAAAAAACAACAATAACCTCACTGAAGATAACACAACAACTACGATGTCAACAATAACAACAACAACGATGTCAACAACGATGTCATCTTTACAGCAACAATAACGGCAGTACAAACAACAATAGCACTCAACAGCATTGGCTGTAAATTCATATCGGCGGCAGAAATAGGCGGCAGCAGCAACAACAACGACAACCACAAAAACAACAACAACAACGACAACCATAACAACAACAGCCACAAACAACAACAACAACAACAACAACGATCAACATCATCAACACAACACAACAGCCAACAACACACAGCAACACCAACAACAACACAACAACACCAACAACAACAACAGCAACCACAAGAACGCGTAACTAGGGCGTATCGAAGGTCACCAGCCCGTGCTCAGTAGTGGTTTTCTGGCGGAAGTTGTTTTGCGCGGCCACGAGGACTTCAGATGGCGGGTGGTGATGGTAGTAGCGATGCTGATTCTTCGTCGCGTTATCTGATCGACTGTTGGCTGCAAGAGCCGCCGTCCGTCTTGTGGTAGCTGGTAGCCTCTGTGAATCGTGATCCATCCATCACTGCAATCCTGCAAGGATGATGTCTCTCCGAAGTTGGCCGAAGAGTCGCTAGCGGGCTGCAACGGGACGCCCGCTGTCTTCGTCTTCTGACTGTATGCGATCATACGAAAACCATTAGTGGTGCAAATCTAACGTATTATCGCAACGTTCATTAATTCGTCAATCAGCTACCTGTGTAGAGTACCGGGCAGTCGTCAACAAGATCGCACCGTCGTCAATCTCGCTTCAGCGCGGAGTCGTGAGCTTTGCTGCTCGCAATCAAGACCCTATTCTACTCGAACTTAACAATATTAACGCTCGCTATTTAGCAAGATTATTTGTGATGACGATGATGATAGAGGTGATGGCGGTGGAACTGACGATTATGACGAAGAAGAAGATGATGATGATGATGATGACGACGACGGTGGTAATGACAAAATCAAATGCGCTCATCCAAATGCGCTCCACTTATGTTTCGAGGAAAGAGAGATTGGTTAGCGACAAACGGCTTCGTCTGCTTTGGTTGCCTCGTTTTATCCAATGAATAAAGAGTTTGGTTTTAGTCTTCGGCGGCCGCTCTGCCTTTACTGTCTGGTCTGTTCGATGTCTGTCCTTGTGCCGTATGCTGAACGCCATATACTATGTGTGTCTGTGTGTGCGCTGGCTTCGCTAAAATGCACGCTCGGTAATACTTCTTCCGCTTTATTGCACTGTAAGCGCACCAGAGACAAAACTCTGCAAAGCCGTGAGATATTGATCCGCTACGTAGCTACGTATCTTTAATGTCAAACACAGAATTGGCCTTGTGTGATATATATATATATATATTAGGCGAGCACTGCCGAGTGAGCAACGTATTGTAAATTATTAATAAATCATCACGAGATAAAAATATATATATATATATATATATATATATATATATATATATATATATATATATGGTAGGTTACGAGGAAGCCTTTTTGAGGCATCGTGTGAGTACGAGGCGCATAAGTCACAAGCTTTTAGTGGTTCATTCATTGAGCCGCGGAGACATCTTTTGGCTCGGATTATGGCATAGATACTGCCGTTAAAGGTTGAATTATGGCGGCAGTGACGGGGACAGTGGCGTAAAGGAGAATGTTTAATTCAACTATTTTCTCCCACAGTGCGTAGAGGCAATGCGGTTTCAATAGTTCCCGCCATGGGGTAAACTACTGCTGCTATTAAACCAATATGTTCGAACTTCAGAACTGTAAATTTAAAACGCTATCTATATACAGGGTGTTGCAGAATTTTTTTATAATAGAATATACAAATTGTAGAGCTCGTTAAAGCAAATATTTTTTCCAATGTAACATGGTCTCTGAGAAGTCTTGTTTCGGACTGAGAGCGAAATTACTACAATTTGTGACACTAGTGTTTTTGCCCCATAGGAGCATAAAATGTGCTGTTGCGAGACCGGTCAGAACATGCAACACGGTCGTTTAAAAGAGAATTCGTCAAAAATGCAGTTCTTTAGTAGCTTTTACGCCAAATACTTCAGAATCATAACCCTACGTTCACCCACATGTTCAAAGCTAACATATTCAGCAAATGCGCATTTCATAACGATCATTTGTACCAAACTTATGGCAATGCGAGCTGCGGTTGCGGAGTAATTACGATTTTTCGGAGGGCATGTCCAGATTAAATGCATGAAAAATGACGCGCTGCGGCTGTCGCGCGATACGTCGGCGGTAGTGAACGTCGCCACAGTCATTTTTCATGCACTTAAGATGGACATGCCCTCCGAAAAATCGTAATTACTCCGCAACCACAACTCGCATTGCCATAAGTTTGGTACCAAAATGATCGCGCATTTGCTGAATATGTTAGCTTTGAACACGTGGGTGATCGTAGGGTTATGATTCGGAAGTATTTGGCGTAAAAGCTAATAAAGAATTTTATTTTTGACGAATTCTCTTTTAAACGACCGTGCCGCATCTTCTGCCCGGCTTTATATGCCCTTCGAAAGAAGCAGAATTTTCTCAGGAACACGAGAGAGAGGAACAGTGAGATTGCTTTAACGAGCTCTACAATTCCCTATTTCTATTATAAAAAATTTCTGCAACACCCTGTATATATATATATATATATATGCTTAATGATGAGTACACGACAAGGGTACTTTTGATTGTTATTAATTTATATGTAGTTTGTTTAAGTATGTAAATATAATTGTGAAACCGGTGTATGAGAATTCTTGCTAGAGCTGAAAAAGTGACACGACTTTTAACTTTCATGGTTATGCTTGCTAAAGCAATAAGCGCATGTTGTCACTCACGCCAACAACATTCCGTGCAAAAAGAAAAAGAAAAGCGATTTCAGTGAGGGTCGGAGGTCATTTGAACCAATTACGAGTAATGTAAATTAGAAGGAACAAGGAAAGCAAGACCATATGTATGTATGCATGTATAGTGTACTAGACGTACGATATAATAAGGTGCCTCAGTTATGGCGTCTAGTTTCTTACTCCAATTAAAGCTCTACACACCACGGAAACTTTTGAGCGTAAGTCCGCCTTCCTCTCTCTATCTTTCTCTACCATGCACTCTCGAAGCCAGGTGTGAGCTTCATATGGAATGATTTGATGAGTTCTCATATGGCACATTTGCAGTATATCCGTCGCCGAAGTACATTGTCGGCAAGAGATCTCTTTTGATACCTACGTAGTTCTGGTTGACGCTCTACATTCTGAGAGAATGGCCGTGCTACAGTCTTCTACTAACAAACACAGAACACAGTTTTCCAGCAAAAACCGCTATGTCTGTCGCTCTCGAATGTGTGCGAAACCATAACAATACTTCGTCGTGGCGGTAAGATCTTGTTAATTTCGAATTGTTTGTTTAAATTTTTTCCCGTCCACTTGCCATCCAACTCCTAATGGTCTAAAAGCTTGAGAGGGTTCTTCCTGTCTCAGGCACAGCGAGCCACCAAAGCGATACACCGCACATCATTTAGCGACAATGTATTTGCCGGGCGCGGATGGCAAAATGGATCCATAGAGATAGCCCTGCGTTATTCTTACCTGTAAATGCATAATTTCTAGTAAAGGCATATCCAAGCCCAATCTATGATCTCTACAATCTATATCTAGTTCATCTTCAACTGTTAAACTCCCCCCCTCCCATCTTCCCCACCACATGTATTAGTTAATGATGGTACTAATATATTCTATTCTTCTATACTACGATAATACGCCAACACCCTTTCTGCCTCTAAGAAACAACATAGTTTGTTCAGAGTAGTGAGATGTGGTGTTTGCACATCCCGTGACAATGATGATCGATGACGTCGGAAGAAGCGCGTCTTTAGTTTTCTCTTTTTGCGAAGATAGCACCGAACTCAAGAGCACCATGAATAGGACCTCGCAAGAGCCTGTGGCACGCAAATAGCGTCATTGACCTCGCCATCGACAATTCGCGCCGCCAGGACGCGAAACCGTTTATCGCTCATTTAAAGGTACAACGTTTTTTTGTTTTTGTTTTTGATGTGTTTATTGTTACCCTGTGATCAAACCTGAAGTGGTTGGTGTCTGTCGTAATCTCTGGCCGCGAGGCGTCTTCGTTGCTTTTTTTCTTTCTATGTTTCGATCGTTCCCCTCTTCACGATTGCAAATAGCTCGGCAATGCTCGGCGCCACGCCGATAAGAAGACCAGAAGAAGTCGGAATCGCTGCACACAGAAAACCAATGCGCACGACCGCCAATACTCAGAGAAGGACGGGAAAGGGAGACGGTTGAAGGTCAAGCGGTAGCGGCGTCATTTTCGGAAAGGGATTCGCCGAAGGCCCAAAGCCAAGCCATCACAGTCTCTGCCATTGAATGCCACCATATCGGAAGATTCCGGCTCAAGCCGTTTAGGCGTACAAAATTTGCATAACTGTGTGTACACAAGATATATATGTATGTCTATATATATACACGTGTGTGTGGCGCCGGGGGGAGGGTAATGCGCTAGTCATGGTTATCGTCTAACGGGGTGTCGCCTGTTAGATCCCTGTTTTTGATCTTTTTTTTGGAGCATTGCTCATTGAGAGTTGAGATGATATACCATGCCGCTGAGAATCAGCGACCATGCTGTCACAAGGACTGTTGGGAAAGCTAGATACCATTGATATATCTATCTATCGTGTTTATGCTGCCACTGTAAAGGTCCCTGGTCTAAACGGATGACATATGTATTGAGGCGTACATGCCAAGCGAATAATAAATCTCCCTCTCTCTCTCTCTCTATTATATGTATATATAAATATACCCAAGCCGGCACTTTTCCTGCATTAGGGTTGCCCTGCTGTTTGGCGTGTGCGGGAGACACGAATTACTCATAAGATGGGTCCACCGTTCGACGCACATGTACGATATACTAAAATCATATATGTGACGTAAACGGTTTGCGCAACAATTAAGCACACGCGAGTTTCGATAGCATAGTTCGCATTTATTCAATGCATACAATGCGTTCGTCGTTACATTTCCAAGAAACTGATGCCTGATATAGCCATATAGTATATACGGTGCATGCGGTCGGTTGGCAACCAACCAGCACCCCGCCAGATATCTCTTATCAAGATTTGCGCGTCGCAGACCGCCTCTATTATCTTGCACTAGGTGAATAAATTGCTGAAACTATTACTATAAGTATTATGTAATTGTTATTAATATATCCACCTCATCATCATCCACATGTGTTATTTCATACTATCAGGTTACAAGTTGTCTTTGTAATGCTTCGCAACCCCGTGCAAATGTTTAGTGCGGTGGCTGACACGCAAACCAAACTAACTCGGGCACAATACGAGATGCCATACGTGAGGTCTATTTAATAAGCCAGAGATCTGCCGTCGTGCGTTGGGTAGGTAATTCTTAGGCAGGACACGTACACAGGTGTACACCCTCGTGAGTTGGAGTCCATAGATGACACATTCGACAGATTACCCGTTACAGATAGCAATGTCGCAATCGCCAGCAGATAATCGCATTGCGTAAAGCGGTTCTAAGCCAATGGTGTCGATGAACTCGCCTTCGGCGTACGCACGTCTTCTTCTCAAGGCAAGCTGACGATCCTCTGCCATGCCGAAGCTTGCGCAATACTTCACTCAAGGTAAGCCCTCTAATATATATATATATATATATATATATATATATATATATATGTATATATATACAGGGTTTTCCTATTTGTGTGGCCAAAACGCTAGGGTATGGTCAAACTCGGTGAGAAAATCATTTTTGCCAATGGGTGGAAGCCGGGAAAACGTTTTGTTTAGGAGTGAGGATGAAATTTATAAAAGCAGTTATTCAGCCTTTTTTCTTCTACATAGTTGTGCAAAATCTACGTTTGCGGGAGAACCAGTCAACGCACAAAGGAACCGATCATACCGGCGTGTTTGGCGGAAAATTCTGCACAATAAAGTATACATTACTAGCTTGCGTAGCAAAAAGCGAATAGCCAGATTAAGGAAAGTCATAAAAAGTCAAAATTTTACGTTAACGCTTTTTTGTGCAACATCGTAATTTTTTCCATTACGACCGAAAATGTACGTTCAAAAGACTACTCTCAGGCAATAGCAAATTTAATGCCCACTGCATTTGTACCAAAGTGATGGTGCTGCGTTACGTAGTTGCCAAGTAACTAAGCTTTTTCGATAGCCATATCGAAAGCGAAGGCATGCATATTTCCATAGGGCGTATGAGAAAGTTAGGTACATATTTTGAGGTTTGGTAGAACTCATCAAGAGAATAAATTTTCCTAGTGGAAGGAGGGGCGGAAACGTCTTGGCAAATTTTTACGGTTCTGAACGTGAAAACTTGCACGTAAAACATAACAACTATGACTGTCGAAAAAGCTTAGTGACTTGACAACTACGTAACGCAGCACCATCACCTTGATACGAAAATTATGGGCATTAAATCTGCTATTGCCTGAGAGTAGTCTTTTGGACGTGCATTTTTGGTCGTAATGGAAAAAATTACGATGTTGCACAAAAAGCGTTAACGTAACATTTCGACTTTTATGACTTTCTTTAATCTGGCTATTCGCCTTTTGCTACGCAAGCTAGTAATGTATACTTTGTGCAGAATTTCCGCCAAACACACCGGTATGATCGGTTCATTGTGCGTGACTGGTTCTCCCGCAAACGTAGAGATTTGCACAACTATGTAGAAGAAAAAAGGCTGAATAACGGCTTTCTATAAATTTCATCCTCACTCCTAAACAAAACGTTTCCCGGCTTCCACCCATTGGCAAAAATGATTGTCTCACCGAGTGTTGACCATACCCTAGCGTTTTTGGCCCCAAATAGGAACAACACTGTATATAATATAATATATATATAGATCTATAATATAATAAGTATATATATAATATATATGTATCTATATATAATATATGGTATAAATATCTTTATCTAGCTGTATATATCTATATCTATATCTATATATCTATGTCTATATATATATATATATATATATATATATATATATAATATATATATATATATATATATATATATATATTGTATGTATGTTTAAAATAATACCAACGAAATATTAGACTGAATGCAATAGCCGTGTGATTAGAACAACAGATACAGTCATGAGTCTATATATGTACATATGTCTATATATATCCATATGTAGTGTGCGGATAATGTTAATGATGAAGACTTGTATAGGTTTAAGCTAAATCTATTTCAACACAATAATAAACAGAGCAGGAACAGCATCAATCAAAGCAATAATTGAAAATTGTGCGTTAGATTATGAGGGCTCATACCTGACGGTTTTCCCAACAGTTCTTGCCGTGTTAGGGATATATATGTTTATGTATGTATATATATATATATAGGATCATTCCGACCTCTTTGTGCTAATTATAGAGAGACGTAGAACTCGTTTAAAAATGTATTTTTGTAGTGAAATTGTTCTTTCCGTTGTTGGGGATATATATATAGAATCATTCCGACCTCTTCGTGCTAATTATAGAGAGACGTAGAACTCGTTAAAAATGTATTTTTCTAGTGAAATTAAGGTAATATTACGCTCATAAAACAAACTCATTCAGGAAAATGAATGTGCTCCAGGCGAAGCAGAATTTTCTTTACTCTCGTATGTTTAGTGTCTGTAAAAAATAACTCGTTATCTCAGTATATATATATATATATATATATGCTATTATTTATATATTACGTCAGACACAATTAGTGCTTCTTTCACATCACTGGATCTTCTCTCACCTTGCTAGTTCAACTTTTGACTGAACTGCTGGGTATGCTGCGGCGTCGTATCTGCCGCACTGGTCTAAGTCACCTCGCGGACCTACAACACTTCTGAGGATCGTGGAATTCTTCCGCGCTGCATAACCCGTGATGAAGCCCGTAGGCTGCAAACGCCGTAGTTAAATGTCTACTCATATATCCGGCTGCTCGTCAGGTTTCACTTCTCATCTCTACCGCAGTGTATATTCACATGTTGTTTTCCTTCAATTTATCCGTCCACGTCATGATGGAGGCTTTAAACGCTCTTGCCCTAGGTCGTAGTTGTAGTTCCTGCGTAACTTAATGTCCCCCTCTAAGATACGAACTAGTCTATTCCTACAAAAATTGGCTAACACCAAAATCAGTTTCACAAAGAAACATCTTACTCTATCTAGTAACTGTAGATCTCTCCTAATGTTTCCTAAATAAGTGATATATATACCGATTGGTACTGCGTAGAGCGACGGGCCGGCTTATATCTACAGAATAGAAACGTGTGGCCATTCTAAAGAAAGGTCGACATCCTTATCAGCGACAGTTTGTTGTGTATACCAGCAGCACGAATAGAATGAAAACAATTAGCAAAGATTATATATATATATATTATTGAACAGGGTCTCCCAGAAATATTTGAAGATCGTTATAGAGAATTGTAGGGCTCGTTAAAGTGAACATTTTTAATAGAGAATGGTTTCTGAAAAGACTTGTTTCGGAGTAAAAGTGAAAAGGAGCACAAAATGTGCAATTTTAAGACGTCCAGGTTTTCTAAACAGAAACTAATCACATCGTCGTGTTCTTGAAAGTTCTGCTTCTTCTGAAGAACACATAACGCCGGCCAGAAGATGCGACATTGCCGTTTAGAAGAGAATTTGCAAGAAATGAAGTTTTATGTTTAAATAGCTTTTACTTTCAATATCTCGAAGTCAAAACCATACGACCATTCGCAGCGTCCGCATATACATTGCGCTATTCTGGACGAATTTTTTAGTACAAAATCGGGCGATCCGAGCCGTCGTTGCGGAGTAATTAGGGCTGTCTGGCGGTCATGTCAATGTTGAATGCATGCATAAATTACCTCCTTCATCGGATAAATCACTCTTGGTCATGTATGCATGCACTCAATCCCGACAAGCCCGTCGAAAGAACTTAATTACTACGCAACCAGGAATTGGCCCACCATATATTTGGTATCAAAACGATTGTCACGAAATGCGCGTTGAACGCGTTTTAGTTGCAGTGAGCGCTGCACATTGTCGCAAGGTTATGATTTTAAGGTGTTGGGCGTAAAAGCTAATAAAAGAATTTCATTTTGTGCAAATATTTTTCTTAGCGACCATGTCGCATCTTCTGGTTGGCGTGATCTGTTCTACAGAAGAAGCAGAATCTTCACGAACACGACGATGAGTTTAGTTTCTGTATAGGTTGACTGGTTGGGACTCTTGCAATTGCACATTTTGTGTTCCTATGTCGGGCAATAACACCAGTGTCATAGATTTTAGTGATATCATTCTCACTTCGAAACAACACTTCTCAGAGACCATGCTCAATTGGAAAAATATTTACATTAAAGAGGTCTACAATTCTATACATCGATCTTCAAATGTTTTTGGGAGACCCTGTTCATATATATTTATATATATATATATATATATATATATAGTTCAAACGTGGTTTATTCAACGGAACTGCATTTTACAATGCTTAAGATCTCAGTAAATAAAATTAGTTAAATATGAATTAAACACAGAGACAAAAGTCACACTCGACATCATTTAAAGAATGCTTTAGACAAGCGCTTTACACAATACGTAATCACAATAAGTATTTTCACAAATATTTCTACACAGCGATTGTTAAAATGTAGAGCAATAAGTGAGGCAACTCGCTCTCACATATACGCGCGAATGAAGTGATACACTCATACAGCATCTTCATAGCACACAACGACAACAGATAAAAACACAATGCCAAAAATAATAGCTATTTAATCTGGGAAGGTAATCCCCTAATTAAACTACTAACAATCCCAATTTAGTATATAGGACTAGATCATCGGCCTGATTCTGACTGTGAAATTATAAGCCTTCGCGAGCAAAGAGGTGCTTCGATGTGAGACATAACATATTTTTAGAAATGCAGGTCCAGGTTTCGGGCAGGCGGCATGCAAATGAGCGTTGGCTACACTTCAAGGATACTGAGAGCACTGCGGAAGTTGTTAGACGCCTAGCTGATGTCCGATTTGGGGGTAGAAACTAGTGAAAACGCAATCTCTGGGATACAATACCTCGCGAATTTTGATATTCTAACATAGAAACCAACCTTAAGTAAGTCATATCGAAAAAATACTATAAATTGGATTTATCGGCATTGACAACTAAACGAAAGTATTAAAAATGCCAATTGTATTGTTAACATTTGGGAGAAAATGATGCAAATCCACATCATAATTCTGATGATTTTTTTCGAAGAGTTGCGTAGTATCGTCAGCAAAAGCTATAATATAATCGAGATTTAGCTCCTGAATTCGTAATAGAATAAAATTCTAAGGGATAAGCAACTTAAAAGATCCGAGCCTTGAGGGGTACCAATATTAACCTGCTGCCACGAGAATTCTATTTGAACATCTCAAATCACCTGTCGCCGTCCTGAGAGATAGGACCTAAGCCTGGCAATAGCCGGCGCGAAGCAGCCCAGCTGAGAGAGCATCCGGAACAGAAAAGATTAATCAAGACAATTAAAAGCACCCGACACGCCATGAAAGACTGCAAGACAAAACAGGGAGGGCCTACGAGGTAAGATTACTTTTCGTATGTAAGATGCAGGACAAAACTAAAAGTGTCTAATGCAGAATTTACATTGACTGCACCATAAACCGTTAACTACGAGACATCTTGTAAGCGGCATAGAAACGCATCAATGCATTCGTATGAAATCTTCGTAGAGCCCATTTGGCCAACGGTTTAGAGGCCAATTTAGAGGCCGCAGAGTTGTCGGAAAAATATAGGAAAACCGGTTAATAATCAGAGAAAAGCAAAGTTTTAAGAACCGCAGACTGGATGATAGTAAATGTTGTGCAGTTTAAAATAGCTACGTGGTCTCTGTATGAACCTGACGCGGGTCTGGTTATGCGATATACTACAAGGGTCTCTAACAGAAAGGAATGATGAATAATCGCTAGGCTGCGGAACCGAAAGTAGATTAATATTTGCGTCGCCTAACATAACAATGACAGGAATAGAGGTAAATTTTAGCACCATCCGTCTAGTGCATTCAGTAGGGTGTCCTTGCAAGACATATGATTGGAAGAAAACCCTACAATAAAACATTCAAGACCGGTCTGTTTGTAAAATGCTAACGTACCACCTGGACATTACCATCAGGACTGGAAACTTATCGAGACGATATGATACTATGGAGTGAGATGCTTGCTACCTATCGAGTGAAATGCCTGCTCACAGTTTTTTGTCCACGTTTTACTAACTACTGCCGTATCAAACAGGCCTTTTTCTTTCTCTAAAAAAATGTTCAGTAACTCTAGTTGACCTAATTTGTTTAGACCTCCAGTGCCCACATTTAGGTGGATAAAAACCATGCCAGTGGGACTACACCTCCTTAAAAAAGGTTTTTAATTCCAGTGGAACTAAGTCTAACGTTATTCAAAAGTTGGCACGCCTTAACAATTGACGTGATTTGATTTTTATAATTTACACAATGCATCAACAGGAATAGAAGAATGTACGGACATCAAAATTTTAAGAACCCCGTAAAAAGAGATGCTAGGTTAGCATCGAGAGGGTTGACAACAACGGGGCGAGGACCTCAATCAGTTTTTTTAGACGGATTGCTGCTTTCGGGTAAACAATTTTTAAAACCTGCGTTATGCGCTTCAAAGATGTAATTATGCTGGAGTCATGTGTCTTCAATACGTAAGTGGCAGAGGTGCGCAATGACTTCAGTGAGAGGAGCTTGCGAAGAGTACTTGTAGCAACCTTCTTCCCGGTTTTGGAAAAGAATGTTGATCCCGGTAGACTTACACGAACGTCAGGGCCAGACGAGATCTCCACGATCAGTGATCTCACTACAGCAGCATAAGCAGGTGGCGAAGATATGGATTATCCAGGCGCGAAATTCAGAGCGGATGAAGAGTCGAGTGCGGCAAGTCAACTACTTTCTTTGTGTTGTCTTAGGATGCTCTGATCCGACCGGTTGCAACAAGCGACACCTCATCAGGGCTTTGTGTTTCTCTATTTCGCATAGTCGAATAGGGCAGGACCAAGAAGACGACACGTGGGGACCCCTACAGTTTACACACTTTGCCTGGTGCCTGCACTTTAGAGCCAGGTGACCAGCTTGCCCACACCCTTTGCGCGTAACTTCATTTTGGCAATATTTCACAATGTGGCCTAGCCTCAAGCACTTGTAGCACGAGACTGGCGTTTCTGCATGCATAGTGACTTTATGAGACCTAAAAGCAAGGAACACGTCAGTCGGTGGAACTGTCAGTGAGGATCCCGATTTCGGTAGATCCGGATCTCCTAATAATGTTCTCCCTTTTCGCTGAGACGACACCAACGTCCTTGAGGACAGACAGAATATCCTTATCAGTAAATCATCTATCAACTGCGTTTATTCTGGCGCGGTATGCATCAAGACCGCTGCATTTAGCCACCACCGGGATATTGAGGAGCGTCGTTAACTGCACTGCCGCATTTGCTTTATCAATTTTCTTGAACCAGACATAAATGATGCCAGCTTTAGACTCTAGTTTAGTGTTTGGGTAGAATCTGTGCACATTGCTGCACAATACAAGTAGTTTATCAAGAAACGGCTCGCTTGTAGAAACACTCACCCCGTCAACAGATGTATTACTTTTTTGCGCAATAACGATACGAAACAGGCCTTTAGGCTGACTGAATGACTTGGATCGGATAGCGCCGATTTGGTCTTTCAGCTTTTGGAGACGCTGGTGGTGTTTTTGGAGACCACCACCTTCCAACTATCGTTTACCGAATCTGCATCTTCGGCCTCATGAGCACAGTCGGTTTTAGCATTGCAGTGTGTAACAACATCATTTTCTGGGCACGGCACATCCGCATAAATTTTATCCACGACTATCAGTTGTAACATATATATATATATATATATATATATATATACTTGGCATATACAGGAGACAAGAAGGTTGAACTACTAGCATCTCACTTCACATCACATTTTTGTTCAACCCTGCTCTACTTTGCTCTATCCACGACTATTGGTTTCAATATATATATATATATATATCCTTTATTTAACAACTCGTATTACAATCTTGTACAAGTGAACGTGTCAATTTCCAGCCTAGAACAGCCCTGGTCTCGCTCTCTCTTTTTCTATATATATATATACAAGCGACGAAAAGGGCAAACTAATAGCATCTCATTCTTATTTTATTCAACCCTGTTCCAGTAAACTCCGCCTCATCCATATAGATCTTGTGATGCTACGATCTAGCGCGACTTGCCTGTCGATTCTAATGGCATCTACACGCAGCCCTTATTTCTGAATGCAGGTACATATCCGATAGCACATTATATATTCTTTTCGTCCGATAGCACATAATCGACCTTATCTAAGATATCAAGAGTATCTTTGATAGGGTCGATTATAGACTTGCTCTTGATGTACAGACTCGTAAATGGCTTGCCGCTTTTCGGCCCAATCAGTCGTTCTGAGTGAAGCGCGAGAAAGTTTTTAGTGAGCCACAACTGACCCTGTCGGGCGTCCCTCAGGGCAGCTGCGGTTCTGCTCTGCTGTACACAATTCTTGTTTTAGCCATAAAATCTGATATGCCGCCGAGTGTTAGATACCTTTCGTACGCTGACGACCCAACCATATACGCTCTCTTGGACTCTTGCTCAACGCATACTGCGGTACAATCCGCTGTCGACGGCATCTGCTGCTGGTGACAACAACATGGAGCTTTCCGTTCGTAAATGCCTCGTTTGGAAACATGGCTAAACTATTTGATCTGGATTATCAGCTTAACGGGATAAAATTGTCTAGTGCAAATGTTACAGAAGACCTTGGTGTATTAATGCACACAGATTTTACGTTTCTTCACATTTTAAGGACCCAGTCAAATCAACAGCTCTGCGTGTGAACATGGTATTCCGTTGTTTCATCATCAATAGCACTAATATATATATATATATATATATATATATATATATATATATATATATATATATATATATATATATATATATATATATATTCGGCGGTATAAAGTACTTGTAAAAATCCTTGTGCAAACACATAGCATATAGCACATGCATTCCCAAAACGTCTTTGTAGATGAACTATCGAATCGAGCCGAATGTTGTAAACTTTCTGTTTGTCAACTTTATTTAAGAACAACGACGTAGGGGCACTATCACAACTCGTGAGCTCTGATGCTATTGACCGCTTCATCGATCTGATAATGAACAATCGTAATGGTCAAATAATGCTTTTGCCAAAATATATTGCAAGACTTGAAATACTCAATAATATGTTCGCCTGGCCTGTAACCGGAGTCGTAGGACAAGGCGAGTTCGCGGGCTCTACTGCCTTCCAGCCTCCTTCCATCTTTCACTCACGGGTTCCCCCACCATTCGACGTGCTTCCTAACATCTGCAAACCCCGATCATTAAAAAAAGTTACATCATTTGCTAGTACAGCAGGTAAATTTATTGGCTTCTTAAAATGTATTTTTCCTTCAGCACCTCCGTAGCCAGAGAGTGTACTCTAGAATGATTAGAAGCCCATTTGGTCTGCCATGCCTCCAGTGCATTTTCTCTCTGTACCATCTTACGGCATTTCGGGCCGCTGCTCCAGAGCCTTCGCGTCTCCTCTACTTTCAGATTTCCTCGTATATTTTACTGTTTTAATAGCGTCAAGTTCCAGTCCTGCTACAGATTTTGCCTGTACCGTGACATCCAGTCATCCAATATGCGATGATCTCTACCCCTTGTGAAAGGTTATCCTGGCAAAGGACATTAACATACGCCAAGTTCTCTAGCAGCGGGCCCAGGATCAAGCCCTGCAAAACTCCTGCTGTCATTGGTATTTCCACTTTACCGTTGAGTACACTTGGATCCTCCAGGAGCTAGGTAAAATGTCAGCCTTGGCTCAATTTTGGTGGACAGCGGTAAGCACTGATTGATTTTCAGTGAGCACTGAATCATATTATTATTTATTTAAAATGTACCCTGTTTGGGTATGTAAATACGAACATGATATATATATATATATATATATATATATATATATATATATATATATATATAAATATATATATATATATATATATATATAACAAACATGGTAAAAATGAATTATGAGCATTTTCGCTGAAGCTGAGAGAGCGACACGGATTCCGTACAATCAGGTATATGGTAGAGGGGACATAGACTGCCACAACGACGGCATTTGCAGTCTTTCTTGGGTTTTGAAACCCAGCAGACCGGCTTGGTAGATGATGAAATCTCTGGGAATTAGAGACACTTTTTGAGAATATTGCCGAAACGTTTCCAGAGCGACTGTCTGCGGCAAATTAAAACGGTCTACGGTTCATCAATAAGTGATATTAAACCCGCGAGCATATATACTGTTGCGAATTTGACGGAAGGCCAAGTACTCGCTTCAAGAAAGCTGGTTTCACCCTATCCAACGGCCATAACTGCGAAGTGCTAAGATGTTTCTATGTCACTTGAATACCGTAAGCAGCTACGGATGCCACTTTGAGCGTGAATATTGTCATGGCCGTCCGAACGAACAACTGGGTTTGGTTTCTGATACCCGCTGCCGCGATAAGCGCTTTTCTGCAACGCTCAGTTACATGCTGTGAAAAAGTTGTACCTCGAGACGAGAAAATTACCCCGAGATAGCAGAAAGTCTCTACAATTAGCACTTGCTTACCGTGAAATTGCAGTTTATATGCGCGGAACTGAACCATATTGGGATGCCGAAAGGAGTCTGTTTTTATAGTCGTTCTAAAATACTAAGAGTTCCTAAAATGATTGCCTTGTATCTCTCTGCAAGGGTATTCAGTAGTCAGGTGGGCTTAAATTACCCATTGTAGTTGGGGGTGAAAACAACCTCAGCCCGCTTTCAGTTTGTGGGTATTGTTTCCCTTGTGGTTGCTTTTTGACTGTCAAAGGCGGGACGCCATCAGACCCTGATGCCGTTCCCTGTTTAAGTCTCGCCGCAGCTTTAAGTATCTTCAGTACTGTTATTGCTGGGGGCTCGTCCTATTCTCCTGTGGGTGCTCCTTGCCTATTCTCCTGTGGGGTATGCTCCCTGGCAAAGCAATCATGTTACGGAAAAAGTTTGTTCAGAGCGTTACCTCCTCTTGCAGTTTCGTTGGGCTTTTCCCAAGAATCGTCTCGAACAGAAGATTGCGCCAGCGTTCTGCCTTGCGTTCCACTATCTATCGCTTCTATACGCCTCTACACATTCGACTATTGAACAAAGCCCGAGCTTTATGTTGTTGACTTTTATGTATCTGTTTTTTAGCTTACGCCTTGCTTGTTGCAGTCAGACCTCTTCTGAGCAATGGTTTTGTTCCAGCACGTTATTTTGCCAGCTAGAGTGTCATCGCAAAGCGACGGGTCATCATGTGAGTATTGGCCTGCGTTGTGAAAGGTGGGGCCTTGCCATTGCTCTGTGCGTATATGTCATGACTAGCTGCCCAGCCGAGTAGGGTTCTTCCTTCTTTATCCATTTTCTTTTATCTCCATTTTTCATTCGCTGCCCTAAAGTTTTACCTGACTAGGACGCCTAATCCGTGATTAGTGTCGGGTATTGACTTCCCGAGTTCAGTAATAAACCATTCAAATTGTTACTGTGAGCAGTTCGGACTGATGTGGCATTAGTATAGTCTCCACTTTTTGGTTACAACCACCCATGTTAGTTGTGCTAGGGAATGTCCCCGCAGATGTAGCATATCTGGGTTTCGGCTTTCTTTTTCCTGCATTCCCTGGTTGTGTGCGGTATTTTGTGGCAGTTATGATAGGTGGTAAGGATGATCCATTCTTTAGGTTAGTGTTAAAGTCACCTAACCTTTCCTCGCTTCTGCGCCTCTTTCTTTGGAAAGGCCATCTGAAATATCAGCTGCCTTTCTTGTTAAGTCGTGGCGCCTCTGTGCATCTACATTTTCCATGTAATTAGTTAACTAAACCGATGACACATATCTATGCCAATTAATCAATTATCTGAATAGACCTGGCGCACTTGGAATATGATATGTTTGTTCACATATATATATATATATATATATATTAGTCGCCTGGCATGTATACCTAAATACGCATGTCACCCTTTTATATTGTAATATATATATATATATATATATATATATATATATCAATTACAGGGACCAATGATTTTATATACATTTATTTGCGTTTCAGTATACATTTTTTTAAATGACGACAGTCAACACCATCAGTAACCACAACACACTTATTGTTGTTTTATTTAGTAATTAACAATGGCTCATTGAAAGGATTTCGTAGCAATCTACCCGCCAAAAAAAAAGGTTATTGTTGCACGGGAGCAATTTCAGCAACCTGGTCGCCCCTGTAACGTCTGTGCCGACAATGTGGCCGCTGTTCATTTGTCCTCGACTGATAAGTGGCATTTTAGCTCGACAAAATACGAGTCAAGAAGAACTTGGACACATATATATGCATATACATACAGATCGATATATAGAGAAAGCTACATATAAAGAGAAAGCTACTTATATAGAGAAAGAGCAATAGAGACGTAGTGAAAGGAAGGAGAGCGAGAAAGGAGCTGCTTTCCCTCAACAATGACTCGGCCGTTATTTCATTTATATGCCTCCCGCTGTCAAGCTCTGCGGCAACAGCAGCAACAACAGCGGCAGGGAAAATTTCAGGCGGCACGGAATCGCAGTCCGGTGCCACAACTTTCAGCAGCTACCGCAGGCGCCGTAATTCTCGACTTTGTCTTTGTCAGACGTTCATGGGAACTTTCGGTGAGCGCCTGCTTTCGTGCCTGTCTGAGCCGTAACACGAAATCGGGTAACTTTCTATGGCCAATCAATGGACTTACCTTACTCGACATAAATTAGTGTTGGAAAACTCAGGTCGGACACAGACAGCCAGACCCGCAAACAGAGCACATGCGCGAAACAGAAAACGACCAAGGGAAAATAAAACAGCAAACCGCAATATATCACTAAAATTACGACCATTAATTCCGCTATCACAGGTGCTCTTGTCTATATTGTTTCTTTTAACGAACCTCTTTAACTATTATCTAACGCCTTTAACTAGTAACTAACCCCTTAATATAATATATGTTTCTATTATGTAACACTTTAACTAAGAACTAACTCCAAACAAACGCCTCCTTCTGTGTACATACACTCTCTTCGATCGGTGCAGTCGCGTGTAGCCATTTCTTTAAGGTTTGACAGTCGAACCACAAGCTTGGTCGAAGTTGTTGTTGGCGAGAAATTAACTACTCGATGCCATCATCACTCGTCTTAACTATCTCTTTTTTGTCACTTTTAGCATGTCCTCGTACTATATCTATTTGAGCTTTGTTCAGCAGAGAAATGTAACAGCGGCAGTCGAATGGCAATGCTCAACCCGATGTAACCCAATCAAAGAAGAAGAGAGAAATTAGTCTAGTCGAGCGAGCAAGTTGTGGCGGTTCTCCTATGTGTGGCAACGCCTCCGTTTTTCAAGCCGACCATTAGCCGTTCAAGTCACCACTCTTATATATATATATATATATATATATATATATATATATATATATATATATATATATATATATATATATATATATATATATATATATATATATATATATATAATAACGCTCATTCATAATC
Source organism: Dermanyssus gallinae (assembly GCA_003439945.1). Taxonomy (NCBI): domain Eukaryota; kingdom Metazoa; phylum Arthropoda; class Arachnida; order Mesostigmata; family Dermanyssidae; genus Dermanyssus; species Dermanyssus gallinae. Next base: position 54,199 of record QVRM01006174.1, read on the forward strand.
ATTAACTACCACTAAGACTTTAACTGCGGCCACTGTAACAACTTCACTACTAAAACAAACATCAACAAACAACGACAACCCGCAAACGCCGCCGGTTCGCGACCACGAATCGGCCGTCAGAAACAGGTTGGCTTGCGTACACCACCATCGAACGAATGATGGACGAAGACAAAAAAAATCTCCTTCTTCTGTGTTCGCATTACATAACGTGACGCCTGCTGGCCGGAATGGCCGGAATCGCATTTCGTGGTCGACGCAACGAAAGCTCACCTACAGAGTGGTGTTTGCTGATCGGCCATTTCGTGCGCGTTAACGCCGTCATCTTATACTACAAGCACAAAGTTGGAAGCGTTTAGTTGACACTTTATGTATGTATATATATATATGCGCGTGAGCGTGTGCTAAAGTCGAATACATGTATCAATGTGCACCCTCTGTGCACCTGTTCAAGGGCATCTAGCTGTGTTTGTCTGTGTTACCAGCGTGCAGTGACAGCGGCTCCATTATAAACTGATCAGTGGTACTGTGCACCGAAGAGCATCACTAAGTGTTCGATATTTTCTTTTAGCCCCCGGGTGGCTTCACTCAACACTAGCTAACTACGTTATGGGGTACTTAATGTTGTTGTTGCTGCTGCTGTTGTTGCTGCCGCTGTTTCTTCTTCTGGTGCTGTTGTTGAAGTCGCCTCTGTTGCTGCTTCTGTGGCTGTTAACGATAATGTTGCCGCTGTTGTTGTTGTTTCCCGCCGCTTTTACGGGGGTGTCCGTCAGGTCACCGAAGCTCGCCACACTGCTCTTACGGTTGGCCGAATGGCGTGCGCCGAGCCGCTCTTTGGGCGGTATAGTCCCGCGCACAAGATTGCTTTTCTCGGGCCCGCCAGGATCCATAGCCGGTAACGACCGGCGCACCCCGATGCACCGAAGAGCATCACTAAGTGTTCGATATTTTCTTTTAGCCCCGGGGTGCTTCACTCAACACTAAGCTAACTACGTTATGGGGTACTTAATGTTGTTGTTGCTGCATGCTGTTGTTGCTGCCGCTGTTTCTCTTCTGGTGCTGTTGTTGAAGTCGCCTCTGTCTGCTGCTTCTGTGGCTGTTAACGATTAATGTTGCCGCTGTTGTTGTTGTTTCCGCCGCTTTTACGGGGGTTCCGTTCAGGTCACCGAAGCTCGCCACACTGCTCTTACGGTTGGCCGAATGGCGTGCGCCGAGCCGCCTCTTTGGGCGGTATAGTCCCGCGCACACAAGATGCTTTTCTCTGGGCCCGCCAGATCCATAGCCGGTAAACGACCGGCGCACCCCCCGACGACAGTTCGGGTTGCGCGGCGCGGACCCATCCAGCGGAACGGAGGTGGTCATCATGGAGGGTGGTCGACGAAGCGTAGAGCACACAATTAGGGAACCTCGCCGAACTCACTGAACTTGTACCACGTTGACCAGCATGAACAGGACAAAGCTGAGCAGGCCTCCGCTCAACCCGTAGATGCGTTCGAGGCCGCGAAGGAAGTAGAAGATGCGGAGCGGGGTGCGAAGTATCACATTGACAATCGCCATTGTTCCGACAGACGAGTTTCCGTCGTTAGCGATGTCGTCGTCGTCACGGTTGCTCTTGTTGCTGCGGCTGCTGCTGTTGTTGTTGTTATTATTGTTGTTCTTGTGGTGGTTATTGTTGTTATTGATGTCGTTGTTGCTTTGTTGTCCTTGTGGTCGCTGTTCTTGAGGGTCGTTTGTGTTGTTGCTCGTCGGCGGCTTTCCCCTTGTATTCCGACAGACGAAGCTACATGCGACATTCGCACGCACTTCATCGATGCTGTTAGGTTGATGAGTCTCGTGTTCGTTCAAACGCGTAGGTGTTGGTTTGACTGACTGACTTAGCCGTCTCGATAAGCGTCCGTTTGCAAGCTCGCGCACTAAATGACTGGCTGGCTGGCTGACTTCATCTGGCTCTCCCGAGCGGGCTATTCACTGGGACGACATTGCGACATCAACGAGGTTCGACACCGATGGCGAGACTCACGAAACGACAGGCAACCTCACCTTGACTCTCCTGAGGCATCGGCGGTCGCTTTTGCGTGCCAGCCCACTACAGCTCTCCGACTAACTTAGTTGTTTGTTTGTTCTCGCGTCCACTTCCTCGTCTCGAGCGCCTCGAGCGTACAACGTAGTTTTCTTCATTCAGAGGTTAACCGGCTTTTGGCTGGGTGTCAACGGAGAATGAATAGATAATTGGTGTTGTTGTGTCGTCGTCGCCGTCGTCGTCGTCGTGGTAACTTGTGCTGTCGCGGGATGCGGCGCCTGTCGCGGAATGGCGAGACAACACGTCTCGGAGAGATGATGACTTCAATAGGCAGGGCGGCGTTTATGCTCTTAACGTGAGCGTACAGCAATTTACTCACTCACACATACCAGCGCACGTTAAGACACACTTGTATCCACGCCCACACTTATAACAGGAGAACATAGACAGCGCGCACACATGAATGCATCACAATGGCTTACGGCAGTAGCAGCAGCAGCAGTAGCAATAACAACAATTACACCAACAACAACAACAATTACAACAAAAACAACAATTACAGCAGCAGATTCGGTAGAGTTTGCTTGTATTTCTGTTGTTGTAGTCTTTGTTGTTGTTGCTGCTGTTGTGTTGTTGTTGCTGCTGCTCCTCTGTTGTTGTTGTTGTTGCTGCTGTGGCTATTGTAATTGCTGTTGTGTTACTGTGTCGTTGTTATTGTTCTGTTCGTCGTTGATGGTGTAGTCGTTGTTGTTGTTGTTGTTGTAGTCGGCGGTGTTTTCGTGTTCGTTGTCGGTGCTATATTCAGTCAGCGATTCGTGCTACCGTGTCATCAGCGCGTAATCGTCCGATGTTGTGCTTGTCTGGTTTCGTCTCGGGGACGCTGTCACTTCTGTCGCGCGTCCATCCACCTGTACTAGAGTCGGTCTGCCTGTTAGCGGGCGAAGGCGGTCGCTATCTTCATCGTCGCCTTAATCTTCGTTGTTGTTTGTTGTTTGTTGTTGTTGTTGTTGTGTGTTGTTGATATTATTGTTGTTGTTGTTGTTGTTGCTGCTACTGCTGTCGTTTGCTGTTCGTTGTTGTTGTTGTTGCTGCTGTTGTTGCTGCTGTTTCTCTGTTTCTGTTGATTATGATGATGTGGGTTCTTTTGCTAACGGCTGCTGCTGCTACTTCTGCTGCCGTTGCTTGCCGAAGCAGGCAAAACAAATCATCCTATGCAGCAAGGTGCCCTACTTACATTCCAGCCACCGTACGAACGCTACCTGTGTTTGTCTGTCTGTCTATCTATCTGTCAGTCGGTCGGTTGGTGGTCGGTTGTCGGAAGACCTTGACGAAGCACTCGGCACTCACAGAACTCCTTCTCTCTCATATCACAGCAGCAGCAACAACAACAATAACAGCAACCACAATAACAACAACAAACAAAAACACAACAACAATAGCAATAAACAACATGACAACAATAGCAACAACAACAAAAAACAACAACAATAGCAATAACAACCTACAACAATAGCAACAACAACAAAACAACAACAACGACAACAACAAAACAATAATAGCAACAGTAACACAACAACAACAACAATAGCAACAACAGCAACGCTCACAGGACAGACAACCAATCCGCCAGCGACTGCACTAACTGCCCTGTAGTAAACGCGGCTTTTGGCAACCGATCAGAGCGTATTGTCGTTGGATTCGACTTTGATTAGTCTTACAGCATCAACTACGACCTATTACGACGACGACGCCGACGACTACTACTACTACTACTACAACTACAACATATAGTATTAGCACCTGTTTACTAACGACAACTACGAATAACGCTGATGCAGCTGATGCTGCAGCTAACAATGAGCTGCAGTCAGCGTCTGGTTGGAACTGGTATCGGCCACCCTGAAGATTGATTCGTGGCGGCTGCCAACCTCGTGGCGAGTGCCCGACTGCACGAGCGTTGCGTCAGCCCGAATTGGCGTTGCGAGGCCTCCTAGCACGCTTTCGGGTCGTCGCTCACGTTCCGCTCATCCGTCGGCTCACTCATGCATCTCACGGCCCGCCAAGACATCGGTGCATCATCGACGACTTGAGAGGGTATCGAGAAACTTTGATGTCATGAACAACAACGAACGGAAACTTCGATTTCGACTGCGGTAGTGACTCGGCGCAAACTGCTGGTAACTTCAACGACAAGCATGACTTCGAAGCCGCTTATAACAACAAGCACCTCATGAGCTGGCGATATGTCGACTTTGGTGTGAACGCCGACAACGTGGATGACGCGACGCTTTGTCTACCGTTTTTAGCGCCTTTCTCGATGAGTAGATGAACGTGGCCTTATGTTGACCTTCTAATGAGATCAGCTAACGGGTTCTCTGATCGAAAGTGCCAAGTAGATTTTGGCACATATCACATATTGGCACCCAGGCAAAATGTTTGGCATTTCTATGATCGAATTTGGAATTGAACCTGAAAGTTGAATCATGATCTTCCGAATCGATAGATTCCAACGTACTTTCCCACCAGTTTTGTAACGCTCTGTTAAGGCAATAAGCCTATACAAATACCCCTCTACATCAAGGGCTTTAAGCACGATGAGTAACGGGTCATCATTGCACCCAACTCTCATCACCCGTGAAGAGCCTCGAGGGCAAGAAAAACCGGCTTTTGGTCGAATTTATCACAAACAATCGGGCCAGATTAACCCACACTTTTAGTACTCACGTCAGGACAAAACACGAGGTTCTCACCGAAGAAGAATCTTTCTTGAGCCCGAGGTAGTTTACAGAATCTTTTAGCGATTAAAACGATGCACATGTTTGTTTGAGTTTTCTTCGATCGCAGCCTTCCTACGAGCCATATCTTCGACGCCGTGTTATTGCGGTCAGGAAAGGGTTTTGATCTCTAATGGTCGATCGAAGCTTGTTGATGCTTTCCTATATAATTAATTAATTGCTGGAGATTGAACAACGTAAGTAGTATTGGATGCGACTATTGTTGCATCGACATGCTTGTGCTCGCTATTTTCTCACATGGTCGGGGAAGTCAAAAACGCTTTTGGAATTTTCGCGCCACAGTTCACTTGTCCTGGGATACACTTAGTCAAATTTTTCACACAAAGGTCTCAGGTACGAGTTCTACGTCATAATGTAGCATCTTTAGTGGTCAGTAAAAACAGTAGACTTGCTACGTGTTATTTCCTGCTGGATTGTCTTAGGTATAAAGCACCAGCATGTCGCTCCTAAGATCCCGTCTGATAACAAGATACTCACTCACCGTTGATGCAAACATCTATTGCGAGAGAGACCCGACGTTCTGAGTGTTGGATTTAGTGAGGGAAAACGGTATGCAGCCGCATTCTTTCGTTCACAAAAGTGAGACCGTGACGACAAAAGACTATACGATTTTCAGCAATTACGAAGCACTCTTATATAGGAGCCAGGAGTTAGTGCAGGAATAACTGGGCGGGACATGTAACAGCTCAGGTCTAACAGCTCGATTTCTGACTCTGCTGGAGTCCTTTAAATGATTGGTTCCCGTTGCAGGGTCCCGGCTATAGAAGTGAACGTTAACCGAAAACATCATCCATTTACAACTGGCAGCTGAAAGAGCGCGTATATTTGCATGGTGACTATTCTCTCTTCAGTCTGTCCTCCTATTGGGACATAGTTCAAAAACCTAAGCAACCATCGCAATATGAAGGACAACCACACCACCCACCATCCAGGAAGTTCACTACATATTCAAACGGAGGCTGGCCCTAAGCCTTGCATAAACAGTCCCTGCTCCAGTTGCCTTGCTTTCTATTACTCATTGCTGACTTAGCTCTCTCTTGCGGGAAGAGTTTAAAAACTCCAATCGTCGTCGTCGTTGTGCGGATGACATAGCAGTGGCCCACCGTGATCGCAGTGCCATTCGTAGAATTTACCTTTATTGTAAGGGCCTGCAATTAAATTCGCGGAAAACAAAAACTACGAGGTTTCGCCGCGAAGATCGATTGGCTGCAGCAGACATGATACCCTGCTGTGCCAACTCTTGGAGTTTCTTAACTCCTTCCCGTATTTGGGTTTAAGACTACACATATGGGAATGATCTTTACCTAGCACATCGGCGACAGGTGTTGGACGGCTATTGCCTCTATTCACACAGAAGTGAGAATTCTCGGAAGACTGACTTTATGTGTAGCAATGCGTCTCTTGGAGCTTACGATTGTGGCAATGTTGAGCTACAGCCTTGACAGTGTGTGGGGGCCATCTTTCAGCGACAGATGTCGACCAGCTAGAGAGATGATTCACATATACTACGCTTTTAAGCGTGCTATTTGTTTGCTGCAACAGTAGAAACAATAAGAAGCAGGCCTAGATCACCTATTACAGGACCACTTCGGCAATTTTTGCTAGAGCAGCAGGAAATTGACCGAGGCCTCGGCAGAGGTGGCGCCGTTAGATGCGCACGTCGCCAGGTAGGCACTAGAACACTAGGTATATTGTGCAAAGCTACCACCACTTACTATGTTCAACTCAAGGATTTCACTTTGATTCGCAGACGTACGCTAAATACCACGCAGCGAGCTGCCAGACGTATCGGGCGTCTCTGCACTCTTTCGCCCGGTGGACGGTTCTGAAGTGTTCAATTGTATATAAGACGATTACACTATAATTATGTGCCACACATAACATACAATAGTTCCGTTGCAATGTGTTAAATCATTTTAAGCCAAAAAAGGACATATATATATATATATAA
>QVRM01006175.1:0-244761 GCA_003439945.1 Dermanyssus gallinae
TATATATATATATATATATATATACTTTTTTTTATAAGTAAGTGGTTTATTCAGTATGTAATACATTTTTTAAATGTTCTCTCGCCTTGCAATTTCCTATATATACGAGTATATATATATATGTCTGCATATTCAGGCGAGTAACGGTGGTAGCTGGTAACCGTAGTAGTGGGTGTTGTTGTACCTGTAGTAGCGACAATAGAAGTAGAAGCACTTCACTCGCTTGAATCCACTTCAGCTCTTCGAGGGGTTAAATCGGATTTTACTTGTTTGCCACGCGCGCAATGCGACCGGCCGAAGCGTTTGGCGCTACGGTCGGGTCGGTCGGCGGTGGCGGCAGCCTCTACGCCGCATAGATCTACGCACCTCCATTCCTACGGGCTACTACACCACCTGCATTCTTGGAAGAACGTGTTGCAGAGAGGCAGCAGCTCGCACGCTTCTAATACCGCCTCGGGGTTAAACGCAGTGCGCATACAATATTTGTGTGTACACATGTAAATATTTATGTATATGTATATATATATATATATCTAATGCTGGCCATTTCTGCATCCACTCAATTTGCAAACCTGTAGCTTGACAAATCAGCATGAGGCAGGCGGTTGTTTGCAGGTGTAGCTGTAATGCCGACAGAGTCGGAATGGTTTTAGTTTTGGCTATCAAGGTTTTTTGTTGGCACATATTGACAAACGCGTGGTAAAAACACGTTCAGAGTGCTTTCCTCTAAAAGATCCAGAAAGTGCAAAAACGTTGCTGGTGACCAGGAAGCCACCTTGCCGCCATCTTTAAAAGCTGTACTGTAACGCGAGGCACGCGAATAACATGGACCCAAAATGTTCACAGTAGAGACTTTAACCTAGACGATAACGTACATTCAAAACGTCCAAAATATATTCAAATATAAAGCGCAACACACGGCTCTAGAAGTAGTAGCAAAAACCACTTAAACGTTTGCATCAAAATGATATTGTAATAACTAGGTGCCCACTAATCCCCGTTATATTGCTGCATGCGGTCAAGCATGAATCTCCAATAAGAATGCAGGATCAAAAACATTCTGAGTGTTTATTTCGAATTAAGTCTGCATTTAAAGATGGCAAATAAATATCAATATAACATTGTTATTATAAACATTTTGAACACTTCAGCGGCCGTTCCACCGGGCGAAAACGTGCAGAGACCGCTGTAGCACCTGGCAACTCGCTGCGTAATATTTAGCATATGTCTGCGACCCGAACCGGCAGCAGGATTAATAGCCAGCCTAGTGAAATTCTTGGGTCAAACACCCAAATATACACAAGTCATAGTAGCTATGCACAATATACCCTATGTACATGTGCCGACTAGTGCATGTCATTTCATACCAAAGCTCGCTGGCGGGACACTCATCCAAGTAGGTTACCTCTGCCGAGAGCGCAACTACTTTTCCTGCCACTCAAACAAATTCAATTGCCGAAATGGAATTGTAACAGAGGACCTAAATCGAGCTCTGATTATTCTCACTGCCAGCCCGCAAATTTCCAGCAGGTATACAAAGGTGTTTCTAGCCATCCGCGGTCCGCAAAGAACACGCTTCACATATGCTGTGAAGCACTTTCCTAACTGCGCACTGCTGCACTTAGAGGCAATCTTCGAATGCCTCTCACCAATGTGTAAATAGAAGCAATAGACGCCTGACAGCTGTCGCCGATGTGCTGGGCAAAGGTCACTCCCATATAGTGTAGTCTCGAACCAAGTACGGGAAGGAGTTGACAAATCCCAGCGGTTGGCCACAACAGTGTATTATGTATTTGGTAGCCAATCAATGCCTATGGCGAAACGTAGCGGCTTTCATGTTCCGCGAATTTAGGCCGTTACGATGAAAGTAGAATCCTACCTCGCTAATAATTCGACAAATGGCACAGCAGTTTCGGTGTGCCACTTCGATGTCATCCGCATACATGACGACGGTGTCTCTAAATTCCCGTATATGGCGGGCTAGATCTGCGACAAGAGGAACAAGCCAGGCAGCCGAGATGGTATTCTTGAGAGGTCCCCACGTTTTGACTAGCATCAAGGTGCCCTCTCCCCCCGTGCTCATTTCAAGGCGGTCTTCAGGAAAGAAACTAGAGATCACTCGTTGAAAAGAACCATCCAATTTAGCGCGTCCAAACAAATAGACTAGAAATGGAGAGAGGCCTTTGTCGAAGCCCTTAATATCATTGATAAAGTAGTAAAAAGCGTATAATTGACACCCGGGTACAGTCAACACCCGCTGAACTTCCTACTGAACTAAATGGATATCGTCCTGTACACCTCGACCCTTCCTGAACCTGAACTGCTCCAGAGGTAGCACCTTCTCCACAGTTGGAAACACCCTCGAGATAATTAACTTAGCGAAAATTTTCCTAAGACTGTGCTCCGACACGACACCCCGGTAGAGTTTAGCACTTCGGTAGAGCTTAGCAAGGATAACTTAGCGGACGTTCTCTCAAGAGTGTGCTCCGACGTGCTGCCTGGGAGAGATTTGGATCGCCTGCGTTGTCGCCGTTTTTGCCATTGAATTTGCTTATTGCTTGCAGATGAAAACCTCGCATCTCATCGATATGCAGGCTCTCCTGCATGAACAGTCCCGTCAAGAGTACAATATCCACACCAGATCAAAAATCCAGAATAAAAAATATTTCGGTTGGAACGAAATGTGCAAATTGTTTCTACGGCTACCTCAGGCAAGACATGCCCTCAAACAATCTCGTTATGTGTTGCAGATACGATTCCGGATACGCTGTTTACGCTCTCTCTTCCTCAGACAAGCAATAGTGTGCTCTACATTAAAGATAACGTGCCCGAATTTCATAAATAGCAAACGAGTTATCAGAAGAACGCGCGCACCTATTTGAGCCGTCCTGGTCTACAAGAGAGGTTTCTTGAGCTAGATATTTACTAAGAATTCACGATATTTTCTAAACTTTGCACTTTTAGTCAAGCATTATTTATTCGTATTAAGAGATTAAAGGAACTAAAAAGCGACTGAGCATTGGCACAGCGTTTTGCAATGCTTATGTTCTCAGTAAATAAGAGCGGCTACAAAATGAATCAAACACCGAAACAAAAGTCACACTCGACAATATTACAAAAATGCTTTGCATAAGCGCATTACACAGTGCGTAATCACAATAAGTATCTTCACAATGATATATATATATATATACATATATACATATGTGGAATGAACCGTATGTGCCCATTAGTGTTGCGTATATAAACGAGTCTTGCATGTACAGTCGGTGACACAAATGGCTGCTATGCAACTCGGCAGTTCCTCGTAAGTCAAAGCCCTCCTTATGGGAGTTGACACGTGCACGCTGTCTACGTAAGAGTTGTAGTATCCTCTAAGATGGCTCGATTTCGGAGGATTTTACCTGTGAGCGCAAAAAGTCTACACCATTAGCGTGTCGTCCACTTCGACGCAGTCCCGTTCGTCACCCTTAACATAATCTGGCATTGTCTGACCGCCGTCGCATCACCGTTAGGACTCAGCTTCGCCATGGCAGCGAAAACAGTCTGCTAGGCCGGACCGGCCGTTCAGAGGTTGTTCAGCCCCCCGCTTGAGAACTGTTCTAATAACATTAAATCTTCGAGTGTGATTGAGTTATATTGACATAGCGCAGCTATTGCGAGGTGCCCACGAGGTATCTCGGTGTATTCAGCTTTGCATAGTTTAATTTAGACGTCGATCTCGTCTGTTCAGCAAGGCGTTTGTTTGCTAAGCTGTCATTTGAAGTGTGCAAACTTGTACCGACTAACGCAAATATATGTATACATATATATATATACATATACACATACATATATATATATATATATATATATATATATATATATATATATATATATATATTTGTAGGTGTAAGTGATTTTATATTTATATACATTTATACAAAATGTCTATGAAAGAAAACTTAAACGTGTTACAGAACTTGCTAAAATAATATTATATTTTTCTAGTGCGACGGAAGGGCCAAACTGTCTTATTAAGAGTGACAGTAAAAATACTGACATTTGTTATGCATAACGTTGGAAAAAATTGTAATTTCGTAAAGTTAAACGTTCCCAAGAGAAACCGAACAAATCGCGCCGGCGCGTTCAGAAGAAAATTCTAAATGTTTCGCTTAGCGTCGTTTAGAGTTCGGTAGCAACAAAAAATAGTTGTATTATTCGGTTTGTCCAATCTATATCTTATCCAATGAGGTGTGGAAATAAATCATTTGTGAATCAATTGGTTTGCAAAAATCGAGATTTTGGCGTGTTGCGTTTTGACCATTCACGTTTAATTTCTTAACACTTTGCCGCTCAGTTCATACAGTACAGCTATTCATAAAAATGCGCATCTTATGGAGACAAATTTCACACCAAATCAATATTGATTTGATATGCCATATGATTATTGTAAGCTGCTTTCCCCGCTCACCCGATGTCGAATTCCGTAAAGCCCAATGTTAGCGGGGTGGGGATGTGTAATGGCTGGTTTACGATCTGTATGTAGCTAACTGGCGGTGTTGACTCATCGGTGTGATGAACAAAAAATCGTAGTCAGTGGATATGTATGCCGTCGGACAAAATGTATGCCGTGTAGTTTTTACTATATTTAGCAGAAGCCAATCCATCTATCCCCGAAGCTTGCGTCTAGGAAAGCCCTAACCGCAGCGTCGTTGTGTGCTGGTGCTCCATCGTGCTGTAACCGCACCACCGAGAAAATACTTTGTGGAACATCTACTAACAGCTCTGAGTGCAGTTGTGCTCAGTCATATGTGGTACGTGTTGTTATTCAATCTTTCGGGAAGTTTCTATAAGGTTGTTGTTGTTGCTGTTGTTCAACACGCCAGCCGAAACATGCACGGAGAAACTATCCTGACGTACATGCAGGCTATCAGTAATGTTAGCTGTTTTTTTATTTTTTTAGATTTTTTTTCTGTAAGGCTATTGCCCGTGCATGGTTTTTTTACGTCATGGCTAATCTTAGTTAGCTGTATGTGCCTCATGCCTATATTTATGCGTTGTACGAGGACAGACAATGAGCCATCTCTCGTCATTCGCGCGCGTATTTGCGGTCATTTTTACACGTATAGCACGCGTGGAAAACCTCCGCATACGTTTTCATATATATATGTATGATCGTCTTAGCTCATATAGTTTATTATGCCACTTTTTTTTAATAATTACGATGGCTGCGGTGACACGACACAGGTCAGCGGTGCAGCGAGCATTGCGCGCGTGTATGTGTAGGGATGTTCCGACTAGAACTAGAATAGAAAACGACCTTATACCAGAACTAAATGCAGGGAATTTCAAGGTAATCGTAACATGCAGAGCATGCTTGCGTAGACTGCTTATGCAGTCGCTAGCGGTGCGAATATTCAAGCTCATTTCGGTGTTTGCGGATATTCGGTTGGTTACACTTTTGAAATAGCCTAGTCGCAAGCTTTGCTCTTTTTTCCCCGTAAGCTATTAGCTGCGCGGATTTTTTTTCCAGTATAGACTCGCTTTTCGCGTAACTCTAAATCCGCTCCACGCCAACTTAAAACATGTGATTTTCTAGAACACTTTTTTGGTGTACGCTTTAATAACGTAAGGAACCAGCGACCCATCCCTACCAAAGGCGATTGGACCCGATTTGAATTCAAAAGTGGTTTGTTTTTTGGCGTATGCCCGAATGGCCGCATGCAAATTCGATCTATGCTCACCTATTTGGGGTCTAGTAATGTTTTTCTTCCAGGAACACATACACTGTAAACAATGAATTTAAGACCATAACAGATTGTACCGCACACCAGCCTGTTATACAAAACAAAATCAAGTTTAAAGTTATGTTATATACATATCTTAGCTTTTACTGAAACTTGCATTACTCCTCCAATGTCTTCTCATATGCCCTCCAAATGCCTTTATGCACATCAGGGACGGGTATTTAGGGACTTAATGCTGAGGTTTATGGCACCATACCTACTACAAACATCTCACTTAAAGGCCTTGTAACGAAGCAAGGGCTGGTACTGGCCCTTAATATTATTTTGACTGCCCATACCTCTACTTGAGACTTGCGTGAGCGGAGCGCACATTGCGGTCTGTGCCAGGTCATTGCCGCGTCAGCTTGTTTTCTGTTTCTGGTGCGAATATATGCGCACAAAATCTAGAGAGCTATGCTATCTATATGAAGCCCAACGCTGCTAGCTATAGCAAAGTGGACAGCTCAGGCACAACATTTAAATGTCCTACGATTATAAAATGTAACTTGTCTATTTAGATTGCACTACACATGGAATGGGTAACGTACTGCACATCGTTAGCCGATAACACATGTCTGGGATTCAAATAAAACAAGTACTTTAATGATTTCTTCTTGCACGTGCGCAAACGGATATTCTTAACGGACTCCTTATATATAACCACACCTTGCTCAACTCACCGCTTCAATAGGAAACCTAAACCGTTTAGAGACACCTTGCAAAGCCTACTTATCAATGATTTGAAAGTGCTTGCAAATTATTGCAAAGCTATTAGACACCTAATTCCTCCACGATTCCACTACAGTTTGCAGAACATGCAAATAAATTCCACAACAGGTTGCAGAACATGCAAATTAATGTCACTGTTTAGTTTTTTTTGACAACATATGATGTCTCAACGTGTCTCCTTCACTGGACACTGCACTCAGGAGGTGCACATTAGCTGGAATTATGCTCTAGAATTGAAAACCTCCTTTAAGGAGGTTGTTTGTAATTCTAGACCATCCCCTTGCCCTCTACAGACTTGGAATTTATCCTGAGACATATCTGCAAGACACTATGAGCCGGAATTATTAAGATATTTAGGATTTCTCCAACAGTCCTTGTGGCAGCACAGCCGTTGACTCTCCGCTGTATGATCTATTATCTATTCTCAATGAGCGCCGCTCAAAGACAATTTGATCAACAACAGAGAGCGAATCGACGACTCCCCGGTAGATGATCACTGACTCAGTCCACAAGACCACGCCGACACTGGAATGCAACCCGCGTTACAATTGCATAGTTCCCGTTCTGCACTTTCTGCAGCCACTGACTTACCCGCAAATTTGGAAATCATCGTTTTCGGCAAACGAGATATACATTTATAGCCTCCTTATAGGTCGCAAGGAGCAATGATCGGACATTGCTCTTCGCAATGGTATCGTTGGTTTCTGTTTACATTCTGCTTGAAACAAACTCTCGTTGGAGACCCGCCATGACGCATACATTTCTACTGGATACGTTTAGGCAGCCCGTCTAAGTGTGAAAGTTCATCCGACGTGCTATACAAGTTGATATGTATACGATGCAACTATACTAAGAGATAAAAGCAAACGTGTTTTTACATCCGTTACCTGCTTCTGTCTCTGTGCAAGGTTACTAAGTAAACAAACTTGCTTTTAAGAAATAGCTTTAGCAGGGCTGTGCTAAAAATACGGTAAACGTGGCGACGGTAGCGTTTGGGTCACACCTACGTGCTTATCGATCGAACAAGGAAAAATGCGGACTACAACGACTTAGGTCACCGCATACCGAACAGGGGTCATAATCGCGGCTAGTCCCGTGGCTATCGGCTGACGTTTTCATCATCTTTGCTATGCACACAAATGGCCTGTATACAAGGCCATTCGTGCTAGAAGACGAGAGAAAAGTTTGCATTTACAGCATGTGTGAATGCGAAATTGCTGAGTATTTTTTCGCAGAGTGCACACAGCCCGCGTTTCACCGTTCAGGTGAGGTCGCTCGGACGGGCGCAGCCTCCGTTGCGGTCACGACCATGACGTCGAGGGAATTACCGCGACACCACAGGTCACCGACAGCGCCACACAACGTCACTAGGTTGCGCAAGATGTCGCAAATGAACAACTGCGGCATATCGGATTTGTAAGCTGGACTTTTCTGTAGAGTCGAGGAGTAACACTGCATGGTAAATTCTGCGGACTTTATATATATATATATATATATATATATATATATATATATATATATATTTATATGTATATGCATGCTATTCGGCAAAATACAGCTTCGATTGACGCGGGTATGAAAATTGTGTGAAAATGTGTTGCTGTTGTGCGTATCCTAATTTGCCCTTCCGGAAAGCTTGAAGGACTTTTATTTAAAAGTGTATGCTATACGTACACGATATTAAATCGTGTATATACCAATACAAGGCCGTCTTAGCTTAGAGAAAGTGTCAGTAACAAAACGTTTTTAGCTCGTCTGACAAAATAGGATGCGTCCGATTCGGTAAAAAGATACTAAACGCGAGAGGTATTCAGACTGGTACGCGCTTCACCAACGGCCCTATGGGCGGCCTGGGTTCAGAAAGACGCTAGTGTCGCGTTAACATTCGGGGTAAATTGAGCAAGAATGTCATTATGCCGGCCTCGGTACCAACAGCAGCAGCAGCAACACCCTTCTACTTGACACAAGTTTACATGCCAAATGCCGTTCTGTTTCTGCTTTGGAGTAGCTTTTTCCTCAGCCGCCGCCACCGACCGCAATCCGACACACGTTGTGAGTGTCGGCTCTTCTCCCTGCGCTGCGTACGCAGACAGATGAGCTCCCTAGATGAACGAGGACGCTGCAAAGTCGTCGACAACATCGGAGCCGGCTGAAGTCAAAGCTGCGGTGAACACTCCGTGTGAACAAATGAAGATGCTGAAGAACCAACCTCATCGTTTTCGGCACGATAGCGCTTGTAGAAATGCCGCTGTCGTTTCGGTCGGGCGTCGAACTTGTCGGCGGGTGGCGGTGCACGCATGAGCGCGCGAAGTAATCGCCCACTTCGTGAGGACTCGAGTCAGTGAGTGAGGGAGGGAGGGAGGGTGGGCGCGAGAAGCGAACAGAACAAAAAAAGCCATTTTCGGGTGCAGTCGTCCGGGCCGAGCCGAGTAGACGGCACGGCGTCTGCGGGAATGATGGTGACGATGAGAACGACGACGAAGACGACAACAACAACGAGAACAGCGGCGGCATTAGCAGCAGTAGCACAACATAGATTCTGCACAGCAACCTTTGCCAAATGCGCTCACAATGCGATATGAATGTTTGCGATTCAACAAACATACGCGTTCACACATTCGCAGACATTTGTACGTCAAAAAACATGAGTGCATACACATGCAAACACACATACATGCGCCCATATTTTCACTGGCCTGGAACGCACGTACCTACATTTTCACTGGTCTAGACAGCCCAAGCAAGATTTGCACTTCACGCATTGCTAGAGTTGCGCGAACAAGTTGTTGTCTCATTGGCATGGCTTGCAAACCCTCTCCCCCGACGGCCCCGACTCCGATCCCTGTCGACGTGGCGACGACCACGAGGGGGGTCAGCGAACGCGCGAGACGTGAGGGCAGAATGTGGTTTGGATTTTTCTTCAAAGATTCAGATTACTTTTATCAACGTTGATTCAAGCTTATGTGGTTGGCACAAGCGATCAAAATGATGCTAATGGCGATGATGGTGGTAGAGATGACTAGCTGACAAACACACACACCTTACAAGGTCATAGATTGCACACCATTTAGATATTGTGCGGTAGTGTGTAAAATAAAAGAATGACGGCTTTTGATGACGGATCTGCCAGCGATTTTAGCTCAAGGTTGTCCTGACACAGCGCGTGACTCACCCGTTGATAAAACGTAAGAAAACAGCCGACTTACTTAACTACGAAAGACGCCATCTGCTTGCACGGAAAGCTAAATAATGTACTGTGTGTCTAAGCAAATTTGAAACTAAAAAGCCCACTAACAAGATAATGCAATAGCGATAAAGTTGTTCTGCTTAGAACATCATGTATGTATCGGTCTTGGGGTCGCACCGTGGCGATTTTGAGTTTCGATGACTTCCTTTCCTGCCAACCTATCACTTTAAATAAAATTACGGAAAAGGGGAAATACGTTGGATTTAAATGAATACAGTACAATTTTGTGTTATTTTTTTGCTGCTTAGATACTTGGCCATGATAAATTTATATCACTAAGTGAGCCTGTAGTAGCAATGCCGTAGGATCATATATTTCTGTAAAATATATACCATAAACAAGCTGAAGGCAAAACTATCGTTAACATTTCATCAAAACGTAGGTCTAGATGTGATGGAATATAGCTTAGCTTTGGCAAATTATAAACGTTACTCGATTGAAGAGAACGTAGACGCTTTAATGTGGAATGCCCGGAATATCTTTTGCCGCTCTTATTGTCGGCAAAGTATGTTCTTTTGCTTTAAACGATGACCTTTCTCTGCAGAGAGACTAAGCAGATAAAGTTGAAAGATGCCGTGAGACTATCCATTATTGGGGATATTGTAATTGGTCTCTTACGTAGTTTTGCAGGAAAAACGGCTGGAAAGCATCATTTTTTGCTATAGAGTTCTGATCATTAATTCGACTAGTAATTTAATTTAATAAAACGGCTGTGTAAATCATAGAGAGATTCGATCAGTATTTCTGTTAATCGAAACAATGGGAAATATTCTAAGATTTTTGTAGTACCGTATGTTTGTTAAGCAATTATTACACAGACAGTACACAGAAAACAAACATTTGACGAAAGGCATGCTTTCTAGAACATAAAATACGGGACATTTGATTAAAAGGGTTGTTTTCAAGTCGCTTGTCGTGCCAATGGTGAAGAATACCGCCGAAGTCTTATTGTTACTTGGCCTTGTAACACTTGCTATGGAGTATATGAACTATAGTGCCTCCTCACGACACTACAGCCTATTGATCGCAGGTAGGCTAAGTTTGTCTCGCTGCTCGCGAAGAGCTTGTTTTAGTGCATCCACATTTTGATTGAATTGAATCGTCCTAAATTGAAGTCCGGGCTTTGCGGCGGTCACTGCGACGTGTCTAAAAAATCAAGGAGGTGCTCCATGCACCACCACTCCTGCAAGGTCTTGCTCGTGGTGGTTTACGCCTCATCGCGTTAAAGTACCTAGGGTCGGTACTAGAAGTAGTTATTGCGCCCATAAAAGTGCAACGGTCTCTAAAAATTTCATCTATAAAACTTTGTCGTTAAACCGTCGATTGTCGGTTAAAATCAAAGGGCTTTTACCAGTTGCCGTGGCAACTAGCACTATTGCTATTGCGACACAAGCCATAGTTGTGGCCTCCTTGCAATTGGCCAAAAACTTTTCCGAGTTCCGTAGCTTTCCTGGCACCGGGGAAATGATTCGGTCGTTTTGGACGGTTCAAGTTGAGCTGCAGACCAAACTTGCACTCAATTGTGCAAAACACGTCTAACTTGCAAAACAAAGGCGCTTTCGCAATATTTGCACATTTCGTTCATTTTTCCACAAAATTAACCTGCCTGCTTTATTAACTTCGACTAGGTCTTGACTTTGCGTAAAACGATAATTAAGCGCCCCGAAGTCTTCGTTTGCAGCCGTTCTGAGGCTGCGGATGTTTAACACCTAATGCTTTCTAACTGCAAAAGTTGCTGTTTTTGGGACTCTCGAGGGTTTATCTGATACGTTAATGCACTCACTCAACAGGTTTTCAAGTTCGTTCAGAAACGGAACGGTAGCTCGCAAAGTCTGCTTTCCTTTACGTACTTGCAAAATTAATATTATACGTATATATATATATATATATATATATATATATATATATATATATATATATATACAGTCATTAATATGTGTGCACTGTAAATACCGACGAACGTCGCGCGACCGACCGCTTCCGTCAGACGGAACGATGGAAGCGTTCACAATTACAATCCTGCCATAACCGCTCAGCGTCTCCGGCTCGGCGGCTCTGATTAACTTTTCGTCTCAGCGACTGCGACTTCAGCCGCCTTCGCGACAGACGCAGACGGAGGCCGCCCGACAACAGTGAAAGAAGTGTTTCAGGTGCTTCGAGGCATTCAAATCACGCACGATTAACCTCTGGCGCGATTTAGACGAGACCATACTCTCTGTCTCTCTCTCTTTCTCTAGCTTCAACGACCAGAGGTTGAGGCGAGTAGGG
Organism: Dermanyssus gallinae; assembly: GCA_003439945.1. NCBI lineage: Eukaryota > Metazoa > Arthropoda > Arachnida > Mesostigmata > Dermanyssidae > Dermanyssus > Dermanyssus gallinae. The sequence continues at coordinate 12,013 of QVRM01006175.1, forward strand.
AACGGAGTCGCAGAGTCACCGACGCACCGTCGGCGGTAACGACCCACGACAACCAGCCCACGCTCGTTGTGCAATGTCGTTGGAAATCTGTTTAAAAAGCAAACAATCTCAAGACGGCTTAGACCGCTACCATGGGCGTTGCAAACCTAAGTCTGTCGCAGAGACCTGCAAACTTCTGCATGGTGCATGCAAGGAGCTCGACTCGAAATGATTATATCGTTTCAATATACTTGGGAATGTGGAAAAGTGTTTGTTACTTGAATGATAGAACACATATAGGAATGTTTATGCTTTTCCTGATCAGTATTTAGATTTGGCCTTTCGGCGGGTGTTTTCTAGCTCGACCTCATTGGCAACGTGCACCGATTTGCGTAAAATGAACTTTCATCTATCTACAGGGTGCGGCAGATAAATTCAATATGAGTGACCGTTCTATGCGTCGGATTATCAGCGAAGAACTGCGCTACAAGTCTTACACGCTCAAAGTCAGACAGATGTTGTCTCAGGCCGCGAAAAACAAGAGGATGACTCGCTGCCATCTCATCCTTACGTTCTAAGACACGAAACGGCGGCACATCTTCGATTCTTTTCCGACGAAAAAATCTTCACCATTGACCAAAAATATAACCCGAAAAATTACCGGTGGCTCGCAAAAGACTCTGAGGATGTACCAATCGTGCATAGAATCAAACATCCTGCCAGTGTGCACGTCCTAAGTGTTGTGTCGAGTGAAGGAGCCGCGATGCCCCCACATTTTTTTGACAGACATGAAACCGTAAGAAAGGAAGTGTATTTATGTATTCTGCGAAGGGTGGTAAAACCATGGATTGATAGAGTGTCCAATGGAAGACAATATGTCCTTCAACAAGACGGCGCTCCCGCCCACACCAGCAACCTTGTCCAGGATTGGCTGCGGGGCAACATGCACATATACATTGAATAAAAATGTTCCTCAGGAGTGCCTCTAACGGCACGTAAAAAAAATTTGACCGAAATATCTGTTTTCATTTAGATACAAATTGCAAAACGGGCGATAACGTTTAGTGCGGATTTATCTGCCGCACCCTGTATATATTATGTTTGTGGGACAAATATTACAAAATATTAGCTAAGCCAATGTGTCTAGCGGGTGTGTACTGTGACTATCCGTTTGTGCGTGTTCGCTTTGTCTAGGCTAGGCCGAGACCACTATATATTTATTCCTATAGAGAAATGCGCAAAGAGAAGCCTTAGTGTTTTCGGCTCGGCGTTGTGGTGGAGGAAGCATCAACTGAGGGACGCTTTAAAGCTCATCCTGATAAGCACAGTGAAAACTGTTGGTAGGCGTTCTGCAGTATGCCAATTGCTTTTCACTGTATTGCATCGTTGAGCATCGCCACAAAAATTTCCTCCTGGAGAAGAAGATAGCGACTATAATTCCGACTATTATCGCTTCACACTTGCGACTGGAGGCGCTCCAACGTCTGACTATTGCAAGCCCTGGGACTTCAGTAGAAAGTTGCGAATGCGCCCAAGATGCCCTGTGACTTAAAACCTATCACAAGTCTTGAGAACAAAGAAGATCGTCGGCACTCGTTGAGTTTTATCATCAATTGTTAACCCAGAAATATCCGCACTTTTTCTCACGAGGTGCCCGTCAAGCACGTGTTTAATAAGTCCAAGGCCGTCGTGCACATCCAACCGCAAAGTCGTGCCTAGCGATACGTATGTACTGTTTTAGTTTTTGTTCATTTTGTGGGGGAATCGGTTTGAATGTTTCACCCAACGTGACCACAGACCATATGCCTGTTTTTATGTGTCACATGTCTCTGTGCATTACAGTTTGTAATGACTCAGCTGCCTAGTAATTTCAACATTTTCTAAACTGTGGAATGGATAAGTATACGTTAGCAGAAGGCCGCATGACCGAGCAAGATGGCTTAGTGGCAAAGCCTTTGCCTTGCATTCGGGAGGCCTGGGTTCGAAACACAGACCGGCAACTCTTAAAAGTGGTTTGCATGGTTTTCAGTTTAGACAAGGTAAATGCCGGAGTGGATTAAACATCAGCCATGACATGAAAAAACCGTACACAGGCTAAAATCTTACAAAAAAAAAATAGTCAAAATATTTAACTTCAATAACCTTGTACTCTCTGGAGTTTCTGACAGTAGATGACCGTATTGTCTATAAGGTACATTTTACAAATTCAAAATATAAATTAATACTCCCGCTCTTTATTAAAAAAAAGAAAATAAATTAAAGACATATCAGATAATATGCTCACAAGCACAGCAGAATAACCTTAAGTGCTTGTTTTGATTGTGTCGATTTTAGCAACTGTCCGCTTTCTCAGCCAAAATGTTTTAATTTCTACATTGTTGTTAGAGGGCAAGTTCTATCGTGGTTAACCAAGCGAAAACGGTAGGAAAGCGTGAAGCTCATTTTGTCTTCAAATTGTCCCATCCGTCACTTTTAGCCTCGATGTCTTCCAAACCATAATCAATACATTATACATTTATTTAGTAACCAAGTAATCTAGGAATATTACACAGCTTTGTGTTATGAAACGTCAGCAATCACAACAAAATACAAATCACTGGAAAGGCTATCGGTATGTGGATAAGGTTCCGTGTTCGTTTTTACATTCGGCTCATGAAAGAAGGGCCGGCCGAGGCACTTACGGAAACTATTAAAGCATAGGTACATACATGTGTACATTTCTATGAATGTATATATATATATATATATATATATATATATATATATATATATATATATATATATATATATATGTATATATATGTATATATATATATATATATACGAGAGGAATGAAGCTAGAAACCAAAATTAAACGCAGACCACCTTCACAATCTCCGCGCAAAAAAAGCCAGTCGTTTAGTCAAGCTTCAAGAGCGCTAAATGGCCCGACGACGCTCAATAAACAAGGTGCAATGAAAGCGACGATGCAGACGAAAAGCAGGCAGTGAGTGAGCTGTCGTCTCCGGACGCGGTGACTACAGCAACAAAAGTAACAAAAATCAGCACAGGGGTGCGGTGGGGAGTGGGGGACGGGGGGTGGAGTTGGGAGCGCAGGTGGGGCAAATCGTGTACGCATCGCTATGCGCGCGCCACCGGCATGGAAAACGGCTGCTATGGGTTCTTCTACCGGTTCATGACGGGCGGCGGGAAGCTGGAGTTGTCTGCACTGGCAGCGGCAACAGCAGCAGCAGGAGGCTTAATTCAGGAGGCGCATTTTTGTGTCTTTTGGCTGTTCATGCAGAGCACGTCGGCACCCACCCGTCGTACGCCGATTAGCAGACGTCGCCGCTAGCCCTCTCTCTCTGGCGATACGAACCCATTTTCTTCATATATATATATATATATATATATATATATTTTGCTTTTTCCGTAAGGCCCGTGTACAGTTGTTTCATGTCATGGCAAATTCTTTAATCCATTTCGGCATTTACCTTGTCTAAATTGGAAACCATGCAAACCAATTTAAGAGTGGTCAGTCTGGGTCTCGAACCCAGTCCTCTCGAATGCAAGGCAAAGACTTTGCCACTAAGCCATCTTGCTCGAGATTAATAAAGAGATATATGTATATAATATAGAGAAATAGATAGATATATATATAAATATATATTATATATAAATATATATATATTATATATATAATATATATATATATATATATATATTATATATAATATTATTATATATATACAGGGTTTATATTTGATCACGATATGGATTTAGTCGTTAAGGAAGTATTTTTTCCATGGAACTGGTTATAAGAGGCCTGTTTCGGATAGTTAATACTACAATGACATTGGGTTTTGCCCGACGTAGCATAGAAGTGAATGTTAGTTTCGAGCGCTGTAAGTGTCGTAAGTAATGATTTTGATATTGGGCGTGAGTATAAATACTCTTTGCGATTCTTTCTAAGCGACCATGTAGCGTCTTCTGACCGGCTTTATGAGTTCTTCAAAAGAAGCTCGAATTTTCTCACGAACACGGCGGTGTGTTTAGCTTCTGCCTAGGAAACCTGGTTGTCTCGCAACAGCACATTCTATGCTCCTATGTCGGGCAAAAACACCAATGTCACAAATTGTAGTAATTTAACTCTCATTCCGAAACAGGGCCTCTTAGAGACCATGTTCCATTGGAAAAAAAATATTTGCCCTAACGAGCTCTACAATTCCATATATCGTTGATCAAATATTCTTGTAATACCCTGTATATATATATATATATATATATATATATATATATACAGTCACTGAAAAAAATATAGGGCCACCCATGTTTGCCACATTTCACGCATTTATTATAACCGATTGTGTAAAGATCATAATGATACATGCTCACAGAGTAACAGCGGATACTTTTATCGACATTTGGAGTATCGGGTTACCTTAAAACACGAGATTTCGACTGTTGGCACAGCTACGCTGCGAAAAAATTATAAAGTCACCACCAAGATGCATGTCTTAGCGAGTGAATAACAACGTTTGGGCTCATTTCACGGCTCGACGGAAACGAAAGCAGACCTCCTACCAGAAATTTTTCTGTGCTGAAACAATGGGTTTGGGTCGGCGTCTCACGAGTGACGAAAAGACCCAAATCAAGGCTTATAAAGATGTCGGCCTCTCTAATCGCGAAATTTCCCGTCGATTAAGGCGTTCTCGCCAAGTAGTGAACAACAAGAGTCCGGGGCGTCCAAATGCCATTCCGGAACGAAACAAGCGCGCAATTTTGAAGATAGCCTCGAACTCTGCGCTCTCGGCAAAGGCAATTGCGGCGGCGGCCGGTGTGCAAACGAACGTGCGAAATGTGCAAAACCTCCTCAGGAAGACACTTTGGCTCACGAGAAAAAAACTTAAGAGAAAACCACGATTGACCGCTGAGCATCAGAAAGCTCGTCTCGACTTTGCCCAGGTTTCGATGTCATGGACCACTGAATGGCACCGAGTGCTCTTTTCGGATGAAAAAAAGTTCAATTGTGATGGACCGGATGGATTTAACTATTATTTCCACGATGTGCGCAAGGAAGAACGATTTTTGTCAAAACGGCACTCAGGTGGCGGTTCGGTGATGATCTGGGCCGCTGTCGGGTATTATACAAGGTCGCCGATTGTGTTTTTGGACGGGTGTGTTAATTAGACGCGCTATAGGGATCTACTAGAAAAGCAATCCGCACATTTTGAGCTGATGGGAGGACCCGACTTTGTTTTTCAATACGATAATGCCCCGATTCACACTGCTAAGTTGATCGAAAGCTGGTTCGAACAACGCCACATTGAGGTCCTACGCTGGCCTGCAGTCTCACCTGATCTTAATATTATCGAGAATGTATGGGGCTGGCTCGCCCGAAAGGTTTACACCGACGAAAAACAATTTTCGAACCCGGTAGAACTAAAAAAAGCAATTGTGAAGGCTTGGGACGAGCTCTCGCAGGACGTCATCCAAAATTTGTTCAACACTATACCAAACCGCATTTTTGAAGTTATCCGACGTAATGGGAAGTTCACTAATATTAAGTATAGTTGTTAGGTGCCGTGAAATGAACCTAAACGTTGTTATTCCACTCAATTCACTCGCTAAGACATGCATCTTGGTGGTGACTTTATAATTTTTTCGCAGCGTAGCTGTGCCAAATGTCGAAATCTCGTGTTTTAAGGTAACCCGATACTCCAAATGTCGATAAAAGTATCCGCTGTTACTCTGTGAGCATGTATCATTATGATCTTTACACAATCGGTTATAATAAATGCGTGAAATGTGGCAAACATGGGTGGCCCTATATTTTTTTCAGTGACTGTATATATATTAAGTCAGTCAGAAAATTATGTTTTCGGTCATTGAGCTTTATTGTATTAGGCAGATATCATATTGGAGGTGATGGATATGGCCATCTGCTAGTACGGTCGTGTGTTTCGTAGCAAAACAAACGTTTGACGAAAGGCTGAGCCAGTGCGTGAAGCGGGTGTTGAATTTGAATGTGAATAAGGTAAGCTGGATCCAGACTACTCTTTCCACCTTAGCCGGAAGACTAGACTATTCTGACGTACAACCATTTTGGCCCAGTCTGTACTCGTTGGCTCAATCTCCACCCTTTAACAATTAATTTCATCAGTATCTCCGATGTATGGGGTTTCCTAGAAGGACTTATGGAGACCCCAAAAAAAGATGAGTTTGCCGCTCGCCGCCATATGGTGTTTGATGCTAAACGCCAGTCTGCCCTGAAAGCTACCATAATTGAAACTACTCCACAGAAGCTCCTGGACAGTACAGCGGATACTCTTGGCAAAGCGCGCCTACTAGCGGTTTTCAACGATTCGAAAACCAAATGACTTTAAGCCATCCCCTTACAGCAGCTGGAAACGACGCTGAACAATACAACACTACGGATCGCTGCTGGCAGTTGCGGTTGGGAGAGCTGTCAATGCACCTCATGCTTACCCCCTTTGCAACGCACCGGTGCCGCCGACGGAGGACATGAGCTCAGCTGTTTTTGGGACTTGCGTGAGGCACTCGCGCCACGCTGCCCTCGAACGAAGTGATTTCAAAAGCTCTGTGCTTCGCAGAAAGAAAATGACAGCGACTTAGCGCTGCAGATGCAGAAGGGATGGCGTCGGTTGCGTGATCTTTTAGAAAGAACTTTTTGTGGGACGCAACCGTATGCGACCCGCTGGCGCCGTTTAAACATAGTCAAGTTAAAAGATCAACAGCTCCTGTTGATAATTTACCAGAGCAGCGAAAATGTCTGAAATGTCGCAGATTAGAGGCAGCATTTTATTCTAAGGCCAGTTAAAATAGAAACATTAGGGACTATGAGCAAAGCGACAGGAACCTTTGTGAAAGAGTTAGGAAAAGTGGCAAGTGAGAATGATGGAAGGAGGGAGGGGAGATTCTGCCGCAGAGAATATTAATTGATAATCATTATGGAAATGGGGTTGTGTGGTCCCAGGCTCGCTTCCCTCAATCAGTGGTTTACCGGGGTTAATCGGATTTTGCAATAAATATATATTTTGTATTATGTATTGATATTATAAATAATTTTAATAGTAAAAATAAATAGTTAAACCATGAGCTTGTCTTTCAATGGAACACATCTTGATTCTTACAAGATTGTGTTTTATGTAATTTAAATAAGAATAGCACTTAAGAATACCTATTTGCGTGAAACTATGTTTTTTTCTAGAACTAAGAATTGAATGCGAGTGCCTCGACAGCCAACATTTTGGTATTGACTGTCATGAAACCGTGTAAGAGTACACCATAATGTGGTGGTTTGCGCTCCAGTAAAGGATTTTTGAATGTGATACATGTCACAGTGAATTAGATATAATTATCACATCATGTCGAAAGCATATGTCGCCGCGATATGTATGTGCGCGGAAGGTTATCAATCGTGGATCGACCTTCTAGGATGAAATCGGATAAAACAGTTTATCTCATAGGAGATGGATCGTCTTAGCACCGGTATCCCCTTACCTTAATTCTTTTAGATATTATTAAAATGTTTTAGATACGTGAAAAATATTGAAAGTAGGTAAAACCCTATTTTGAACCTTTGGAGGGTATAAAAACATAATAACCACGTTTTGTCTTAAAATCTAAAAAACGTTAAGAGAAAAGCATTTTCTCACTAAAGGCGACTATGTGTTGATCCATTGAAAAATTTGCCAATAGGGCAGCGGTTGAACTTATAAAGCTTCTTATATAAACAAAGTTTCTGAAGTAAGGCATTTTAAATAAATTCTTTTACACGCATTCAAGCAAATTGGGGTACTTATTTTTGGTGTGACTGTTAGTATAGGGGTTTGCAAACTACCAATACTTTTAAATTGCATATATCCGTTTTGGCATACAACGTGGTCCACAATCTGTTGCAGCATATTCTGCGATTGAGAGCACAGCGGAACCCAATTGGATCTTAAGGTCGTCTACGTATTACAAGTGTGTTACCTTAAGCGGCAGGTGGCTTCTTAGATAAAAACGAACTTAAGCAACGGCGAGTCGCAGTTGCCTTGATATATATATATATATATATATATATATATATATATATATACATGTTGCTACGTTGCTCCGGTCGTAGCTTCTCGATTGACTTATACATGTTTACGTATAGACTAATGCAAAAATTGACGGCTACTTCAGCTAAATCGCGTAGAGTCCAAGTTGTTTTTTTTTCTTCTAAACTACAGCGTTTTGTCATTTTTATGACGTTGTCTAGTTCTTCTTAGTGGTCTCTCGTACTGCAGACGCGAGAGAGGGGGCGCAATCCATTCTCTGGACACCAATTGGCCCGAAGATAGATATATTATGACATGTTATTTCCCTCGAGACGGTATCCTCGAGGATCGTTCATTCATAACTGTCACCGCCAGTGCGCCTATCCGAGATCCCTTTCATTTTCTTTCTCTCTTCCATACTCCAGTTTTCCGTTGTTTTCTTCGTCTGTCGGCAACTGCGGGTCGGGCATGCGGATGCTACTAGTCCCTTCATCTAGGAATAATTCCGCATAAATTGCTACTGCTAATACTGGATGCTCTGAGAACTTGTTATCCTTACGTAGAACAATAGAACGGTACTACCAGACAATAACGCTCAATGAGACACACCCAATTACAGTTTGCTTGTATCCGATTATATGAACAACTAGAAGATGGTCGCTCGCACCTGAACAAACTATAACTGGGGCATAAAGAGCTTCTGCTGTCGTAACGGTCTCAGGCATAGCTAACAGAGCTACTCCCAACTCAATCTATTGGGTTGCTGATACGCTTTCGCGCACAGAGGCGTTTCGTCTTTAACACAGATAACGCTTTGTTAGCATTCTGTCAATATTGTGTAGCGAATCCGTCGTCTATTTAGGTCTGTGTATTTACCTAACGGACGAATTTCAATAAACAAGAGCTTTTGACAATTAATCTGTGAGTTATTGTGTTACATTGCTAGGCACTCGACTGTGGGTAGAAACTGTTTAGGAATTAGGGTTGTCATTCGTCGCCACTACCCGCGTCGTCGTAATGTGGCAATACTATGTACTACGGTGTTCTCAATGACCCCAACTGGGCGCAGCTCTGTTAAAGCGAGACCTTCTTTGGTCTACAGTTTAGAATTCCTGGTTGGTTTACGTTACACTTGATGGTGATTATTTTTACTTGTTTTAGTATTTCCATGGATTCGTTGATAATCATGTATATATACAGCCTTTTTACTCTTTTCGTGCTGTCTTCCCTTTACGTTTTCAGGCTCAATCAAGCCGCATAGTCAGCCTTTCCAACAGCATTGTTTCTCAATAACGACCATCAATAATATCTAGGGGGTACGCAGCGATTTCCTCTCTTTTTCTCTCTAAATTAGTCGGAGAGTGTTCCACAGGGACAAATGGGACTTGAGTGGCATCGATTTCTACTGATAGAGTGGCGCTGCAGATTGATAGGGTTCCACCGGTCGCTGTATTCTTAGCTTTTAGGACGTAAAAATTGTTCTTAAGTATATAACAGCTCCAGTATCCCGCTTCATGTGCTTCAGGTCAGGCCATATTGCTGTCAACTGCCACAATGAGATTACGTGTTTAACATGTGTAGAAGCTGGACATTTGGTTCACAATTGCAAGCACGAGGCAGAATGTCCATCTTTTGCAGCAGGTCAATTCTAAGCATCCTAAAGCAACAGATATCAAGGTGGTGGACTAGTCGCGGAAAACCACTTCCTCCAATTCCGAGAAGATACCTCAACTCTCGCCTGGAAATAGTGCTTTGTCGCCATCTGCCTATAGTCCTTCGTGGCGTGGCAGTAGCTTTCGACTATTTCAATCATTAATATGTGTCATAAATGCTCGCAAATTTAATATGCTTTACGACAACCGCTGCGTTGTTTCGGTCCAATCTCTCAGGTCAGAGGCTGGCAGTTAGAGCTCGACAAATTGAATTCTCATAGCGGCAGGTTGATATCGGGACTCCACAGAGCTCGATTATCGGGTTTATGTTTATCGTTCATATTTCTAATCCTTCTCAATTTTGTTTTATTAAGAATTCAGACTCTCGACTTTTGTCAGGAATCGCATTTGGTGATGACACGACGTTAATGTTCAGTTTGAATTATTTGCATTCGGATATTGATATACATCAGCCACTTGTAGATTTTGAAAACCTAACTGGTACTCCTAACAGCTTCGGGTTGGTTGTTACTGCTAGTACAGCCAATATCATTGTTTTTCTTTCATCTCAGAGGATGCTGGCCATGCCCGATGACCTTCTTTATCCTGGATGGTAAAACGCGCCATCTGAAACCGCTAGATGCTTAGGACTCGTGCTTCAGGTAATAATGAAAATCATCCCTATTTAGAATTTATCTCACCAAATGCTAGAAGGCAATCTCTGCGCTGAATTGCTTGAAATTCATTAGTGTTCCTCAGAAGAGAATACTTCTACTGTACAAAGCCTTGTTCCGACCAACGCAATGCTATAGGGTTCTTTTCTGAGGTAATGGCTAGTGTGGGATCCTTCGTAGAGCTAGAATAATACAGTGTACTTTTCTGGAGGCGTAGGGATTCGTGACTGTCACACTTTCTGTAAGCTACTTCATATTGCTAGGATTTACACTTTTCAGGCTACGTTAATTTCTCGCCGGAAGATATTGTTCTCTCAACATTAGGGTGAATCGTCGATGGTGACGACCTCATACTTTGATACTTTTTGTGGTCAACACTTTTGTCCGGATTGTATCGTGACACTAAGTTCGCAGTAACCGCGTTACTTCAAATACCAATGGCATCACATGGGTACCGCATATGAGGTGGACAAGGCCCATACGGGTCACCTTGCAAATTGCCTGCCTCCGATTTGGTATTCACTTTGTGTCCCACATTTGCGACATTCCTTTGTGTCTCACATTTATGACATTCCCCGGTGTTTCACATCTGTGACATTCCTTTGTGCGCTGCATTTGTGAGACGTTGTCCACAAATTGAGATGTTTCTGCGGCTCTCTCAGACCATGGGAATAATTCAGAATATTTTTTCTCCACACGTTTTGTAGTATAAACTTTTTATGTTTATGTAGGTATCGCAGACGTACAATTTGACAGATACACTTGCCAAGCGTTCGGTTTCCAAATAAGTACGGCGCCATGCAATGTATATGGTTTATGATTCTGCGTCACCTTTTATAACTGCACAGAGCTGGCAGAATGAGACCACCACTAGAGTAATTAGCCACTAGAACTAATTCATTTAATTTTGATCACGACTAAGTCTGCGGTCGTTTGCCTATATATATATATATATATATATATATATATATATATATATATATATACAGGATGACAGGATGAGATTACGAGAGCGATATAAGGAATTGTAGAGCTTGTTGAGGCAAATATTTTTTCAACGCTCAGAGCTCTGTTCTCGGAAAAAATTACTCCCGGAAACATCTTGTTTTAGAGTGCGAGAAAAATAACTAAAATTTGTAACACTGGTATTGCTGCCCTGTATAGAAGCACAAAATGTATCATTGCGAAAAAAGCAGTCCTCCTAGGGAGAGACACACGTTCGTATTTGCGAAATTCTGCTTCTCTAAAGGACATACGACACCGGCTAGAAGATGCGACGTGGTCGTTTAGAAGAGAATTGGCAAAAAACTAAGTTATTTTATTAGCTTTCACGTTTAACGCCTCGATATCATAACCCTACGACCATTTGCAACGCTCAAATCTAACATATTCTGGCAAATGCGCATGTCACGTTTATTCGGGTACCAAATATATGGCGATCATATCCGTGGTTGGGTAGTAATAAAGGTTTTCCAAAGGGCATGTCGTGATTGAGTGCATGCATAAATTACCCACTCTATCAGATAAATCACTCGTCGTAGTTCTACAATCGCACACAACTATGTATTATCTTAACTAGCTGCTCGAGGGTGCCTCTGCGAATCACTATATACATTTGGAGGCGCCTGCAGAGATTTCGCTGGACGTCTTGAAATATGCCAGGCATTGCTCGAACAGCCTCGGCAAAGGAGGTTATCCAGGTGACCGAAATCTTGTAAATTAGAGCCTTTAGGAAACCCCAACGCAAAAAATCGAGACTTGGGCGATCGCGGTGGCCGAGAAATCGGCTCGACCCATTGAATCCACTGATTTTCGAAAGTCACGTTGAGGTAATCCCGTACCGCGGAATTGGAGTGCCGTGACGCTGTATCGTGCCAGAACCACATGCTCTCGCAAACGCCATCCAGAACGCGTTTTAATAGTTGTGGTAATCATATGCGGGTGTTCACTTACACAATAATAGGTGATGCGTCTCCTGTGTAAAGCAAACTTCATCGGGAAAAAGCACAAAGGGAGAAAACTCCGCGTAGGGTTATGATTTCGAGGTATTGGACCTGAAAGCTTAAACAAGAACCTATACTTTTGTCTCGCAATGGCACATTTCGTGCTTCTATGTCGGACAACATAATAAGTGCCACAAATTCAATTCACTCACAAGTAATTTTCCCCTCAGCCCAAAACAATATTTCTCCAAGAGCGTGCCCCATTAGAAAAAAATATTAGCTTTAACAACAAGTTCTACAATTCCTTAGATCGCTCTTGACACGTTTTCTGGTTACCCTTTATATATATATATATATATATATATATATATATATATATACATATATATAACAAGTACAACTTTATAAGCTTATTTGCTAACAGTTGGCGTTCCTGTTGGACGTAGGTCGCCTGGTACTTGGCTTCATGCAATGCGGTAATATCCAATGAGAAGCCGTTCGCTTAGAGTAGCAACGTTTTAACAAGGCCTTTAGTGTGTGCTTCACGTCGTCAACATAATATGAAGTGCGGCTAGCGGAAAAGACGCACAAATCGATATCGTTATCAGCGTCTATTCGTGGCTTGCCAGCGGCCGGTAGAGTTCTTTCTCTCATTCGCCGACATTCTCTATTTGTTCCTCGTTCGCGCGGCCTCTTGTGTGTAGCTTAATGCGCGAGCGATAGCTTGACTGGCAGACGACGAGCAGGCAGTATGTTTGCGCTGCTCGCACAATAGTCCTTTATCAGATCTTCCAGAGTGGGCAGAGTTGACAATGGGTTGCTTAGTAACGCATAGTTAGGAACAGCTAGGCCACTGGCGCGTATGGCACGCTGTGAAAAGCAGCAGGAATATTAGTGGCAGTAGGGTAGAGGAAAGCAGAACAAGCTCTGCTTGCGGTGACAGAATCGCCATCATCTCAATTTCTGACGTCACAATTTCTGCCGTGCCACATTCCCCGCAAGATCCCCCTGACCCTACAATCCTCTTGACTCTACAATGCCCCTGACCCTACAATCCTCTTGACTCTACAATGCCCTTGACCGCACAATCCCCTCGACCGCACAATCCCCGCGAGCGCATAATCCCGGCAATCCTACAACGCCAACGATCATACAAACCCCGGCGACCCGACAAACCTCGCGACCACATAACCTCCGCGGCATCACAAACCCTGCCACACACTTAAGTCCTCACCGCATTTCCCGCTGTCGCTCACCGACTCTCTCTCGGCCTACCGGGAATTACTCCGTCTCTGCGTTCAGGAACTCTACTCTCTCTCTTTGTCTTTGTCGCGCTCTTTTTCTCTCTCCCATCAGATTGGAAGTTTATCGTCGTCGTTGTTGTTCCTAGCTTACCTCGTCCGTAGTTGTATTGTACACTCACTCCTTTGAGGTGGCGCCGCGGTGGCCGTCTAATCCTGATGACGGGTTGAGAAACATGGCAGCGTGTCACAACGTTAGGCTGCTTGCTGCCTGGCGCGCCTCCTACGCTCAGCACGATCCGTACGGCTATGGAGACTACGGAGACATCTGTGAGTAGTACTAGTTATGGTATAGTAGCAATTGTTAGAGCAGAAGTGTTAGTTATAGTAGAAGTGTTACTTATAGAAATAGTAACAGTAGTCCTAACAGTGTTGGTGGCCGTAGCAGCACCTACCAGCAGGCAGTTTCGCCGTCGTACTAACGAAATCGTTTCGACAATGTGTTCCGTGCCCAGTCAGGACGACTTGTCCTCGTTGCAGAGGCCAGAAACTCGATCGACGCCATCTGCCGAACGTGCCCAAATGTGCACACCGTGCGCCACATCGACTCTCGGGACGAGAGCAAAGGCTGAGCAAAGGCGACAAATTGATATTAATGGAGCCGGCCGAACCAGGAGCGTGGGGGCTGGCCGCTGCCCCCACTGTTGTTTCGTCTCTGTGCTCTCTGTGCGCGGCAATCAGATGCTCTCTGTCGTCGCGTCGCACATGGCTGCATAGCGCACGCGAGCGTGTCGCCTGACTCAAGTAAGACGGATCTTGCGCCGCGTCTTCCGCGTAAACAACATGTCGGCGGCAGCAACGAAACACGTCTTCGGTCTTCCTGGTTGTTTCCGAGTCACTCCGGGTAGTTCGGGGAAAGAATCGGGAAGAATCTACAATTGACGCATTGCAACGCAGCTAGGGGTAGGCGTAAAAGCAGGACTTACGCATTTGCGGTGGCCGTGTGGGGGGAGAACGGAGAGGAAGAAACGGAAGCCTTATTCACACAGCTGCCTGCATAATGCTTTTGGTTCGATAACTCGATAACACCTCTTTCAACCGTTAGTTATTTAAGTCAACAGCTTAGTTAATAAATCTTAACATAGGTTTTAGCATGGCCAACATGAGGTCAACTTGGGCAATTGCTTGCCCTTTCGGCCAGGTCAGTCCCATGCGCTGTTTCAAAGTTTTATGTCGACCATGGGTTTTTGCCTGTGTACGGTCTTACGCTTCTACAAGTAACAAATCGTGTATCTCTATAACGACTGCGTAGTTTTATATCTATTAAAAAACTTGTATTGTTTACTTACGTGCTTCATAACTTTGTTTTTGTAGTTTGATTTAAAGAATCTTTCTGTTTGGTGCACTTTCTCTACTTTAAAGGCCGATCTTAAATATAGAGTAATTAAACACCTAAAAAACGTAAGTGCAATCAAATGTCCGTATCGTGTTTTACTGCGATGTATCTTCTTATTCACTTTTGTAGGTTTATCGCCAACACAGAATATACACCACTGCATTTTCTTAGATCACTTAATTTAGTTGGTTTGTGACCCTAGTCCCTGAAAAGATCCTAGGCAGGTATTCAGAAATTCGAGGTAGCTTGCTAAGTTGCCCGGGCGAATATTGTGGCAATTTTGCTGCTTGCCGTGCAATGTGGGTCAATCGGACCAGATCAGTCAGTTAAGTACAACAGCTGTTGAACAGCCAACTACAAAAACATACATGCCTTTTGTAGCCCTAAAACCTAAGAGCGTTTTTGTATTTTCCCAGGTGGTGGAAGAAATGTTAAAATCTAACTCACTGGCGGTTAGCGCCATCTTTGTTGATGTTTGGGCAGAAACTGTGAATTGATCCTTTCACAGCCAACGGTGTGAGAAACTTATGAAAATATAAACTTCAGCGAGAATAAAGTGCATTAGAGTGTTTTGAAAAGCTTTATTCGAGCATTAAGGATAAAGTCCAACCCCTGAATACTGTGTCTGGATGGTTTAAACATTTCGACCGGGACATTTGAATCTACGAGAAGTCCCGTAGAGGACGTTTAAAAATAGCAACTGAGGAGGAAAATGTGACCAGTGCCAAGTCTGCGATTGACAACAGCCAACATTTACATATGCATTGCTAGAGAAGATTTTGGGCATGAATGTTATGTCCTTGCATAAAATACTCTATGATCATCTCGGACTTACCTGAAAATCTGTTTGGTAGTTACTTTATTATTTCTTCCCAGGACGAAAAAGGGGAGCAGTTTTTTGGCTTGGCAAAGGGCCAGTCTTTTTTGTTCCTGAGACTCACCAGAGGTGATGAGACTTGGGTACAGTGTTATAGTCGGCTGCCAAGGTGATAGTCGCCATCATCTTCGCCACGAGTGCAATAGTGGCGATAGTCTAACTAAAAAAGGGTGCTAAAGTGACGAGCGATTGGCATACTACATGATGCCACAAAATCTCACCAAAAATCTCACTGCGCTTACCAGAAAGAGCTCTAAAGCGTATCTTAGGCAGTGGCTTGTCTACGTTTCGACAACGCGCCAGTCTACAGGGCCCAAGACAGTGTGATTTTTATTGCTGCATCTAGAGTCAAGCTAGTAAAACATCTTTGAGAGAAAGTCAATTTGAGTCAAACGCGAGTGAGTCAACGAGTCAGTGCTTAAAACCGCCGAGATAGAGCTGGAAAAAATGGGAAAATGCGAAACGGAGGTACGATTCGATAAAACGCCTCAAAAAATGTAAAGCAATTGGCGGGAATTGCATCACACTGCGCGCATATTAGACTAAAAAGAACAACCTTAGCATGTGTAATCTGTTTATGCAATACGGTGAAAATGCAGAGTCCATTTAAGTCTGGGACCAGCACATGGAACAGCAACCAACTTATATTTTCTCGTGAGGGTGAATTGTTCGTCGAATTACTTGAATTTGATACAATCAAGAGATCACCGAATTTGGAAAGACCGGTGATAGTTTCAAGGTTTGGAGTGTGCAATGGGTACTCAATAAATTCCCAGTCTACGTTGTATTTTTCACTGGCTGGCCTTTTTTAAGGCCGGTGTTACTCAAGTAGGGCGCACTAGGGGTTTAAAATTACCTTAACCTGTTCACGAGTTGTGAACGACTTTTGGTAATTTTTTTATCCCGTTGGAGTTCTTGGCAATAGACATCCATGTCGATCCTCTGGCTTTCTTTCAGAAATTGAAAGTAAACGATTCCTCTGATATCCCTTCAAACACACAACATATCCTTATTTAAGCTGACTTTGTCTTCGGACCAGAATATCTGCCTATTTCCAATGAACTCCTCAATATGAGCATTTTCTAATGGCATGGGGTATAAGTGTCTGCTTTGAAAAGATGGGATAAGTGATATATTGATGTGGCTGGGCGGAAATCGATTTTTAAAATGTGTGATTGCGATAGAGAAACAAGATATTTTTACCGACTCCTTTACTAAGAACATTTATTTTTTAACATGCTCTACGATTTCTTGAAGTGCTTTAAATATATATATATATATATATATATATATATATATATATATTCGTTAGACAAACTTGTAAGATGTACGTTTCGTCAATTTTAAAACACACCGGAAGCGATGCAAAAGCTCTAGCAATCTTAAGTCGTGCGCCTCCACGCCAAATCGGAGTGGAGAAGAGTGCCGGCGACTGATACAAGTTCGATGCAGTGTATACACAAACACGACTCGCATTTTATTATTATATATATTTTAGAGTTAACAACCGTTTCGTTTTCTAGGGTAAA
This sequence comes from Dermanyssus gallinae, assembly GCA_003439945.1. Classification (NCBI taxonomy): domain Eukaryota; kingdom Metazoa; phylum Arthropoda; class Arachnida; order Mesostigmata; family Dermanyssidae; genus Dermanyssus; species Dermanyssus gallinae. The sequence goes on from QVRM01006175.1 coordinate 29,331, forward strand.
TCCTATGCAGCCACACAAATATCTAATGACTTTGAGTATTCGGTCGACTAGACTCAAAAATGGTAAAGCGTTAAATCGCCTGTATAAACTAAGTGGTTGACTTCTAACGACCTAGCCCAAAAATGATCAGAATAAGTTCAACAGGTTTTTCTCATAGATCCTGGAGAGACTTAGAATATTTTACATATAGAGAAAACCGGCGCGCGTCAATATCTGTCTACGCGTGTCACTTAAAGCTGGATGTTACACCAAATGACGAGCTTAGCGGCCCTTTAACAGCATCGACACCTTAAATCGTTCCAGTTAGTCAACAAAGCAACCCCTACAACCAAGCTCGAGTCCACAGAATTCTAATCGCTTAAAATCTAGCTTTTTTAACTGTAGTGGAGACCCGCTTGAGTAGGTTAACTAACTGCTTATTCTGCAAAGGGTTTGCAGATCAGGTCTAACCATGGGAGGATAATTATGTAAGAACAATGTCCCGCTCGCTAGCCCTTCAGTAATTGTACTACGGGTATCTCATTCATGAATATCAAACAATTCGAGCTCTGCCAGCGGTGGAGATCCCGGAAGAGAAGATTGTGGGCCCCGCTATAGTGATAGCATCGGACATCATGCCCGAATGAATGAACATATTAAAGCCTGTAACTGAATGCGCTAACATTTGGTTGCTGGCTTCCCCAAAGTCAACAACTTAACGAATATCATTAAACATGATTACAATAACACGTTCACTTAGGTACAAGACACGAAAGAGGGTCCACGAGTTGTTTAATACATCGGTAAAGTCACGGTCCTGGTGAAGACCCATCTACAGTCAGATAGTATAAGGATTAGGGCTTAAAATACATTCGCGTGCGACTCTGAGTAAGAGCATACAGAATTAGTCTAACCCTTTACTTAGCATGTGTAATCTTGTTTATGCAACCCTTCCGCCGTTTCTTGACGATGGCATTGCACATGCGTTCAAGTCAAACGGTTCCGCACAGAGAAACGGCCGAAGGGGTCTTCCGTACGCGACGATACTTTCCGGGACCGATCCCACACGCGTTACCGGTTAACTCCGCTCATGTAAACTTCGTCTCCGCTTAACTCAGTTCATGTGATAAGTACTGCGCACAAACAAGTACATCTACACGTATGCACGCACGCATTGTAAAGTTTACCTTATTAATTAAGAGTGTACATGACTTAACGGCCCCTAGTTAATTATTTTTGGAAGTAGAACGCTTAGTTAGTGCTAGCCGTCGCAGTTACATCCTTATTATCGTAAAACCAAATATAAGCTTCCAAGCTGCTAATTATCGAAAAACAAACAAGTAACCACAAATAACGATATATATATATATATATATATATACAGGTAATTCAACAAGTTCTTAAAATGAAAACCAAGCATTTTCCAAATCTTGTTTTTATTTTTTTCTTATTCGATATACTCCCCGAGAAGCTCAATACACTTTTTCCACCGAGATTTTAGAGCATTTATACCTCTTGAGTAGAATTCCGCGTCTTTAGACTGAAAATAGGCATTGACAGCAGCCTTAACCTCTTCATTGCCGGGAAAACGCTTTCCACCGAGACTATTCTTCAAATGTCCGAAAAAGAAATAATCAGAGCGGGTCAGGTCTGGAGAATAGGAAGGTTGTTTAATGAGTTCGAACCTCAGTTGGGACAGTTTTGCCTATGCTTGCCGCGACTTGTGTGCAGGAGCATTGTCCTGGTGAAACAGGACAACCTTCTTCTGCAAAGCGAGCCGTTTCACGATGAGTTCTTGCTTTAGGCAGTCCAACAGTCTTGCATAATATTCTCCCGTGATCGTTTTACGGCCCACGTTGGTCCCAAAAAACCGTAGCCATCATCTTTCCGGCCAATGCCGTTGTCCGCACCCTCTTCGGAGGTCCTTCACCAGGTGCACACCATTGGCGAGATGCTTCTTGGGTCTCGGGAGTGCAGTGATGGACCCAGCTTTCATCGACGGTCACGAATCTGCGCCAAAAATCCGACGGGTTTTTCGAGATCTTGGCCAAATTTCGCTGTGAAGCGGAAACACGCGCGTCTTTTTGGCCTTGGTTGAGCAAATGCGGCACCCACTTTGAGCTTTTTCATCTTCAAGTTCTCGTGCAGGATGAAATGCACACTACCCGAACTGATCCCCAAGGCCTCCGCTATCTCCTTAATGTTCACTCGCTTATCTGCGGCAACAATTTTCCGCACCTTTTCTACGTTTTCCTCATCAGTTGCCGTTTTTGGGCGTCCTGGACGTAGTTCATCCTCGGTGCTCCTGCGACCTATTTTCAACTCATTAATTCAGTTCGAAACAGTGGCAAAACATGGCGCAGAGTCACCGTACACCTCGTCTAACTCAGTTTTTACTTGGGTCGCATTCCAACCTTGATAACCACTCAAAACGATTTCTTCTCCATTTTTCAAAATCACGCCGATACGTTGCACAGGAAAAGCGATCAAACGAAATCGCAACGACCAATTACCATAATGCTGTGACTGCTAGCAGTCGAAAAGTTGCCGTTTTCAATAGCGGTGAAAGCGCGCCAAAATTCGAATTCTGAAAAGCTCATTTTAGGAACCTGTTGAACTTCCTGTATATATATATATATATATATATATATAGATCCGTTGTAGTGTGTACGAGATTGTAATGAGGCTGTGTCTATTTCGGTGCACACAAGTATATGGTGCCTATCAATAGTACACTCTCACAAAATCGACACAAACAATCATCGACCTCAAAACACTGTCCACTCAAACACATCTGGTGATGGTATCCGTGCCCTCGGCAAACTAGCGCTCGGTTCTTCTGGGTTCCTCTCTTTCATTTGTCCGAGCAGAACGCTGGTCCGTCCGTATGGTTATTGGACGCAAAGTTCACGTTGCGTATCTCCCAAAACTCTCTATAAACTGTGAGTACGGCTTCACTAAGTGGCAATCCGTCAAGGGCAAAATCCTCTGTAAGAGTTCGTTCGCGACATAGTTCAAGAGCGAAGGTAGCAGATGCGTCTTTGGGTAGACCTAACACGCGCCTAATATAAAATGTCTTTAAACGGTCTAGCAATTTCGCTAATAGTGAGGAAAGGTGCTATTGCAGGCAGGCTGTATCGTACAATAAGGACAATTTTTAGCCTGAATATGTTTAGTGCTGTCTTCAGGTCGGTGTCTCCAAGTTCACCGAGAAGCATGACAGTTGACGTTTCCCTGGCTAGTATTAACTCGATATGTCTGCTAAAAGAGACTCTTGGTGTCAATGTAACGCCGATATAAGAAAAGTGGCTGACGATCTCCAATGCAGTACGTATGCCCCTCCTCGACTAAAGCAAAGGACTTTTGTTTTAGTAATGTTGATTGTCAGCTTGTTTTCTTTGCACCAATTAACGGTTTTGTTCAGGAAATACTGCGGATGTTCACGCGACTTTGCAAGGATGACTAGATCACTGCGTAGAAGGCGTGCGGAGCTTTTATTTCGCGTAGGAGCTCTGATAGGGTTGCTATATACATTATCAAAAGGAACGGGCTAGCAGGATCTCCTTAGGCCAATCCTAACGTTTGCGTTATGGTGACGTTGACGTAATGATCTCCGTTCTTAATTATGATGGAGTTATAGTGAATACATATATCTGGACACATTTCGCTATTTATTTATGTGTATATACTTACCTAGGGTTTTTTACGATTCGTTCCGCTTCCAAGATTTACGATCTGTTCCACGTACTCCCAGCCCACACATCTGTACCGATGGGTCAACAACAATTGTAGCTATGGTAGCGCGTCGCGTTCCATCGAAACTGTAATAATCGCATTCACTGGAATGCTCGCAAGGCCACCAGCCCGTAGTGGAACGCGAATTGCTCAAGGGGCGGAAAAGCCCGGGGCGGAAGCCGAACAACGCGGCCAGACTAGATTCGACGCCCCCGTTGTCGTCGTTGTCGTCGTTGTTGTCGTCGTCGTCGTCGTCAGGGCCTCGCCTCTACACTTACATACTGAGAGTGCGCTGAGATTCTGGCAATCTAATATAGTAATCGTAGCCGTAGTGGTAGTACCAGTAGTACAAGAAGCGATAGTAAAAATTGTAGATAGCAGTAGCTGTAACTGCATTGTACGTCTACAATTGCGTGTCGTTTGTCGGCATCTCAATCTTCAACTTTGCTTATTTTCGCCGTTGCGAGTTGACTTTTTTTTGCTGCCGAGTCTGGTGTACTGCATTTTTTGCTCCTCATGCTCAGTCTGGCATGCACCGCGGTCTATCCGCGGCCGCGCCCATGATGGTGGTGGTGGTGGTCGTCGTTGTCGTCGTCGCCGTCGCCGCCGCCGCCGCCACTGTCCCTTCGTTCCATCGCCTTTCTTCTCAATTGTCGGGTCCTGCAAGCAAGTCCCGAGTCAGTCCCACATTGCTTTCTTCTTCACTTTTATCCAATTGTATGCTAAAAGCTTCTTCTTCGTATTGCTGGTCGCGCAACGAGCAACGCTTGCAACTAGCTGCAGGGCGGCGGACGGCCGGCGGGCGGCCAGTGAAGCAGCAGCAGCAGCAGGGGCGGCAACGTTCGGCTGAGTTGGCAAGTGGACGACGCTTCTGACGACGACACTTCCTTCGCCGCTCACACTTGCTTCTTCGGCAGCCAGCCAGTCACTCACGTTGTTATTCGTTCGTTCGTACGCAGCTACGGCTACTTCTTCTGCTGCTGCTGCTGATGCTGCTGCTGCTGCTGTTGTTGTCGTTGTCACCGTCGTCACTGGTCAGTTGGGCCCACATGTCTCGCCTATAGGCACCTCTTCCCCCCCTGTGACTGCGTCTTGCGACGCCTCGCCTCCCATCGGATCGGCCGCCTGTCCACCCATCCGGGAGCCCGCTGACTCGATCGCTCTCACCTTCAGAGCTATCCCAGTTTTTCGTTCTGTATTTTCCCCGGTCTTTTTGCCTAGAGCGGCGGTCCGGGACACGCAAAGGGAAGAAGAGCAAGGTTCGTCCACCTTTTCCTTCGCCGCCACTTAGTCTGGATTCCTTTATATCACTCGATCTCTTTTGGTGTGCTATCACTATCACCCCCACCATAATCATCATCATCATCACTACCACCATAAAGATCATCGACATCGGCGTCGTCATCATCAGCGTCATCATGACCGCCTTCAGCATCGGCATCATCTGATTTCAATGCTGTGCAATTCATTTGACCCCGCTGTGCGGCAGCAGCAGCAGACGCACGACCGCCAGCGTTTACTCGGAATACAATTGAGTCGCGTTCCTTCTTACGTTCCTCCTTCGTGCTTGCCCTTCAAGAAGGAAGCTCATCCCTTTGTTGCTCTTAGAGGTGGCGCTTGCCGTTGCAGACCCGACCCGACCCTCGGCGACAACTATGGTTGAAGATGACATTGACCGTGGTGCCCGTGGGGGTCAGTAGTGGTGAAAACGGCGAAAACGACAGTCTATACACCAAATATCTTGGCTCACTGGACAAGCAGAGCCCGCCAGTTTGCTAGTAGAAAGTAAAAGGTAATATACACTAGCCCAGCATAGACCGACCCGTCACCCGGCGACCCGTGTACCGACTAAATTGAAGGCAAGGAAAGACAGCTACGTCATGATCTTATGCTTCTTCTTCGCGATGGTGACGAAAATGGTTCAGTTCCTTTTTATCTGTCTGATTCTTTCTCACTGCTATTCCTTCTCTCGATCTTTCATTCTTTGAATCTACACTATTCTTACGCGCAGGCTGGCTGGCTGCTTTTCAATCCCGTTGAGAAGTCACATACATTGTCTCTTATATTTTTGTGGAGCTTTCTGATTCACTGGAGTTGTCGTAAAACAGTCGTCTGGACAGTGCGAGCTATATATATATATATATATATATATATATATAAATAGTTGAGGCAGATTTAAGCGCTTTGTGTACAGTCAATGCGCCTTGCTATATTTGTGAACATTTTCGACAACATTAAATTGCCGGTGCAGCTTATCTACCATAATTAAAGTTATCTAACATTGTCTTCGATGCACTTTACTGACAGTCATTGTGCTCTACATAAAAATCGTATTATAAGATTCAATTCGAACAAGCGCGTGGTCTCTGAAACGGTTCCAGAGATTATTTTTGCCACTTCGTTTTAAGGCATACAATCTTATAATATAGGCTACGTTTTTGCTATGACAAAGGCTGACTTTTATGGATCATACAAAACATATTTGTTATGGAATTTTGCAAAATGTTTATAAGAGGGCCACAAGGGTCTCTGTGTTTGTGTCAAGAGACCTTTTTGCTGCCTTTCGCGTAACTTTTTAAAGTTCCAGCTTATGCAAGCGAGTAGCAACAGCGTGTTGGCGTTCGAATTTAGAGAGGCCATCTATCAGCATAAAGTTGACACGTTTTTCGCGGTGCACCCAAGTGGCCTATGCGGCAGAGTTTTAACATAGTCGCCGAAAGTTTGCACTATGCATACTTTATATAATTCGCTCTCGTCGAAAGTTTTGCGGCATGTCCACAAAGGTAAAAGCTTTGAAACACACATATGCAATTGTTTTTTACAAACAGACAATTTTATCATTTATATCGGTATAATGAGTAGGGAGGGGATATATGATATGTATATGCATAAGCCTGTGCGGATGATTTTAAAACTTATGAAATACCGTCCTTGATAGTGTCGAAGCAAGACGAAATCGTCTTGTATCTGCTACTTTCAGAGTCCTACGAATCCTATAAGTAGATAAAAGTCGAAGACCATATATTCATATCTTCCTATGACCCCGACTTACGTCCAGTTGCGTTCCAAGTTGTAAAACGTGTTGTACGTAAAAATGTCCTTCAAATTATGTCACGTCACTTTTTGCATATCAAAAACCTCATCGTTTTCGTTGTTCTGACTCTTAGTAGTGATAACTATTGAGCCACGTGTTATGCGCAATGCTAAAACTAATTCCTGCCTACGGCTTACCTAAAATCTCATAGGGGTGTTTTTTAGCGTTCAAGGTAGCGCCAGAAGGTTAGCGTTCGCTCTGATTGCGCATTATTAGTCAGTTATTGCTAAAGACGGCGTTGTTAGTGAGCTTTCGAGCAGTCATGGCTCTTAACTCCCTTTTTTATTGTGCATGTGATTTATGTAAAAAGAGCTCATAGACAGAAAACACTTATAGTGTACGTGAGTGTGTGCGCATGAGCGCGAATGGAGTACAAGTAAATATATAAATGTTCTCTGTGCTTGTGGATGATCCCGACACCCTGTCTATGAACTTCTTCTGCACTATCACGGGTATTTGTGTTCATCCCTCTCTCTCTTTCTTCCTTTCTTCCTCCCTGTCATTTTGTCAGAGGATGTGCTGCCGTTGCCATAACTACCCCCACTCGTTGTAGGAAGACCGTCGTCATCGTCTTTCCTGTCGATATTAAATTTCCAAAGTTCCCCTTCGTTCGTTATTTCGCTTTCCCTTTTGTTATTTTCTTCTCTTCCGTCGACGCTTTTTTTTTTTATCTATCAGCTGTTGCCAACTATTGTTCTCATCACCGAGATTGCGCTTCCTCTTTGGTGTTCCTTTGGATGGATATAGCCGAAGACATGTACTATGAGAGTCTGATCGGCGACTGTGGGGGTCGGGGCAGGGATTCTGTAGAGGTCGGGAAATGCCGGGCCTTGAACGACTCCTCAAAGGACGACGAATCGGTACCGAGAACTGCTGGCTGGTCGGCTGGCCGGCTGGCTGTACCGTGCGCAAGGATGACTGCTCGAGACAGAACAGCAACAGCAGCGGTGGCCATGGAAGACTGGGCAAACGACGCAAAAACACACGCTAGATAGGCACGCCAAGAAGTGGCTCCTACATCGCGGGAGCAGCGGAAACAAGCAGAGAAGAACTTTAGAGAGGAGTTATCAAGAGAGAACTGAGGGCCGGCCGCGAGCAAAACAGAGACGAGCAAGGCATAAATAGAGAGAACTCGCTTAGAGAGAGCGAGATGCAGAGGAAGCCGACGAGAGAGGCCGACAAAGAGAAACGACAATAAGGAGAGAGAAACAGAGAAGAGCAGATGCTGGGCTAATGCCTGCCTCAACACCCCCGCCCCCGCCCCCCTAGCCGATTCGATCGAGGACGATTTCCCTCGAGCTTTGTAGAGGAGGTTTTGGATGCTGCTCTCCGTCAGAGCGTCTCGTCCATCGGAGGAACTCCCAAAACGGACGCCACCACCGCCCTGTGCTCTCTGCCCGACTCTATCGTGCGTTCAAACTGGCGGGAAGGGGGTCCCTTCGTCCGTCTGTGTTCTGGCCGGGTGTTCTTTGTATGTGCGCCACTATTGTACGCCACTGCTTATGACTCGTGCAAGTCTATGTTTCCTCTTCTAAGTTGGCAGCCTCTTTGCTCTGTCTCTTTCGTTCCGCTCTTGGGATTTGTCCTCATGTTTGCACGCGCAAGCGTGCGTTTCTGTGTGTGTGGGGGTTTCTGTCTGAACGCCCTTAATTGGCTGCGACCATTCGAGGGGCTAATTTATATTTCATCACGTGGTAGGCACTATTTAAAATAGAAATTCTCCAACGTATTAGCTTGTACCGCACCAGCTGTGGTGGTGCTAGCTGATCAGCAGTTAACTAAAAAATAGCGGCACACTCTTCTCCTTCATCGTGGCTATGGTATATATATATATATAAGCCAAGCGCTTAATTAAGAATGTGTCAGAGGACTTAAGAAGGCATAAACGCATACGGGCAGTGCTTGCGGTCATCTCAAACAGCGTTTTCGCAGGTTACGATATTGTTTTTTTTTAACGGAGACGTTCACTACAGATCGCTCCGATATTAATGGATACTACACTCACCACAGCACAGATTTAAGGCCCTCGCACGGCGGGCCAATAGGAAGAGTATCTTTGCTGGTTGGCCCGCGTCTTAAACAGGCAAGGAACCTACTGGCAAAAGACAACACCATCGTCCCCGGCACTTTCCAATTATCTCTTATTGGAGGTATATCAGTGACAGCCGGGACTCAGTTGAGAAGGTTTCAGAACAGATTGGACGCGCCGTTGCAAAAATTCCATCTGGTACACCAGCTTTTCTGTCCGGAGACATGAACTGTAAGCTGGATACTGCTGCCTCGTTTCGGAAAATTGCCGTCGTTCGTCAAGCTCTTAAGAAGTATGGATTTTGGATATGCACTACTTCGTTGCCGCCAACGTTTTAATCTAATAGCGGTAGACGTCGCAATAATCCACTGAGGGGTGAGTCCTCCTCCTATATAAATATATGTGCGTATCCAGGTCCTGAAGGGAACATCGCATATGGCGAAAAAGTGATTGAGCTCGTAATTCCTGGAAAGCACGTACCAGTTTATTTCAAAGAGGCCGGGAGTGAAGGCGCAAGTACGCCAGGCGTTCGGTAAATGCATCGACGGAAAAATTTACGCAAAAAGCGTTGCGCATGATGCCTCCTGCTGCAAGTACACTAAAATAATGTTAGTCACTGGAGTGGTCTAACTTGTATTGCTATTGTCTGAGAGCTTACGTTAGTCAAGCGCTTCCTCTTCCAAGAACAGCCGGAGATGAGAGATTTTTAATATAACAATACCAAAAGGTATTGCAATATATATATATATATATATATATATATATATATATATATATATATATATATATATACATACATACATGCATAATCCGGCTCACACCGCAATATTTGCGAGACATGGCTGCTTTTTGCTGCCCAATAAGTCTAGTCTTAGCCCAATGAATTACTCTTGAATTAACTTAATGAACTAACTTACATTCAACGGTGAATAGAGCAAATACTTAAATATGTTTGCGGCTAAAAAGGCGACCGACGATGCAATGAAAACTTGTGTGCTCTTAAAGGAGAGTCTGCTGTGATTGCTGTACTATGCTATTTACTTGTTTTATTTGAATTTTACCAACCCCTATCTACTACAGGATTTCCTTCTGTATATATAAAGTTCCGTAGCCACTAAACACACCTTTCCGTTAAGATTCACACTTTGTCAGTCCGGATCTGTACATAATAGTACTGCGGCTTCACAAGAGTCGTGGCAAGTCCCAGTTGGATCAAACGGCCATGGTCACCCCCAGGCTTCTCATCTCCTCCGGGCTTTGCCTATTAATCCTAGAATCCAGTTCAGTTTCTTGATTGACGGGACGATATCCTCCATAAACGCGCCTGATCTGCTGTTTAGGATCCCGTTCTCTCGAGCCTGCGTTTCTTCTCGCTTCTTTCTTTCCAATCAATGGGTTATTCCATAGTTGCTTGCGCTCATTAACTTTTAAGTCCTACGGGGTAGTACCTGTCAGCACTAGGGCAGCCGGCGTGATGACCGTACTGCATGCCTGCGAGATCCTCAATGCAGGGGCACGCTGCGCTCCTCTAAGCAGATCCCGGGCCCCCTGTGTGAAAGTTGCATAATGGGCCAGTCTAAAATCGAATAATGGACTCTACGACTCACATTGTTGGGCATCTGCCGGGCGATGTTGGCCGCTTCATGTACCCAGCGCTCTAGTTCTGCTACGGCCCTGGCCCATATTAAACACGCGGCATGGATACAATATGTCCAAAAATAGTCTAAAACCGAGCTATGCGTTCGGTCTCCGACGGAAGACCTTTGAGTCGGAACAGTCTATCGTACGCCAGGCTTCAGAGCAGCGGCCCCAGCATAGGTCCCCGCACTAGGGAACTCCTTGCCCTCGCACTGCACAGCAATCAAAATCTGGTACCAGTCAGATTAGATTAGGTAAGACGTTCTTACTTTTGAGTGCGTCTGTAATGATGTCTTCTCTAATGAAAACTGTTAAAAGCTTCTAGACGTCTAGAAGAACAGTTTGGCTTTGAAAATTACCCTGTGTATTGCCGTGAGGACGAGCCTGCATTTTCTGAACTTGTCTTAAGCCTCTGAGAAGATCTCATACTTACCTGGTGCCGGGACCTCCGTGATCAAGAAGGCGGAGACCCCAGGAGGAGGCCTTGCCATTGCACTTCAGCAGGGCTGAGACCTGCCACTCTCCCAAACTGGGAAAGATGGGGCATGTAATTATTGGTGCCCTTATCTTCAGCATCAAATAAGGCAGACGAATCCGCCCTTCAGCCCACTTCCGCCCCGCAGCCGCCCTTCAGCCCACTTCCATGCCACCGGCAGTTCTTCTTCACTGATGATACGGTTGACAATGTTGGCAACTGTAAGGGGAGACTCCATACACAGCAGCTGGAAGGCTGCTTGTGGAATGCCGTCCGGGCCAGGGGATTTACTCATTTAAAATTTCTGCCATTGCCAGCATTTTGAAGACGGTGACTAGCGGTATGTCTTCCGGGGGTACGTCGTGTCCCTCTATGGCAGGTTGGTCGAATTCAGTGAAAACCAGGAAGAGTTGCCGTGTTAGCCTCCATCTGTCTTTAATCGACATCTTCATATTTTCATGTTTGCTAGCTTCCCCTAATTATCCTCGACTTTGTCAAGAAGATTTCTCTAGCGTGTAGCAAGGTTTTTTCTAATTTTAATTCTGAACTGTGCTCAGGCAGACCTTTTTAGGTGTCTCTGCACCAGCTTACGACATGCATAATGTTGAGGTTACAGGTCTTCTGAGACTCTAGGTTACCCATTTGTTTCAAGCGTTTGTCTGATGTTGACATTTGACTTGTTCTTGCCTAGAAATTTTCTAGCGAATGATTGCGGTGGACGTCCTACGCTTGGAGTCGGAGTTCGACCTTGTGTTTACTTCAATTATAATCACTTTCCGGTCCTTAATTTTGCCCACGAGGCTAGTCTTTCGTGAGGTTCAAATCAGTACGCCTATAAAACGTGATCGTATATTGTGAGATCCACATTAGTATTTATATGCAACGTTGACGTTTCTTCATCGTTTACTATGCCAAAATTTTGTGTGGCTAACTATTCTTTGGCCCCGTCTCAATTGGTATTTCTTGAGCTGCATGTTATCGACGCATCGTTCAAGACACGCGTGATGTATATCGGCAGATTTCCAGAGTCTCGTGTCGAATTGTAAATTTAGTCTAGGAGCTGCGACGATTCTTGCGCACTACCATTAGGGCTACTCTAACAAGAGTAAGACCGCTCGGGTCAAATACCTTTAAAGCACCTTCAAAATAGACGCCTGCTGCCCATGCGGTGGCATCCCATGGGCACCCCTAAGCGGGTATGGACCATCCGTGAGCCCACGCGTCAATCGTTGGCTCTGTACTCACCGTGCGGTACGCCCGGCAGACCTGAAGGGCCATATCGCGGGGTGAGCTCGTCTGTTGCAAGAGATGCGTAGGGCTAGATCGACCGACGCCAGCACAGACGCTAGCAAGCGACGGCTGCGGCATCCAACCGTAGGCCCCTCTTCCAAGGGAGAATTCTGGGCAATTCCCTGTTCTGAGCGAACTTGTTGATCATAGCAACAATATGCTCAATATGCTGACAACCCAAATGATTGGTATCTAAGATGACGCCCGAATACTTGTCAGTGCTCTTAGTCGTCCTCGAAATAGGGTAGCTGTATGTCAGCCAGGCCTGTATGTCAGCCAGTGACCCGTTGGCCATCGTTTCTAGATTGGGTTCTTCCACTTCGTTGCGTTTCGACGAGTCGTGATAAGGAGGGCGACGTTCACATATACACATGCGTATAGGTCGCTCCGAGCCTTCTGACCGGGCAAAGAGACGCGATCGCCTCAAAGAGATCATAGAGTGGTTTTATTTCTACTGGGCAACGCGACGTCGATATATACTCTCTCCTGTGGCTTCCAGCGTTTTGCTAGTGACGCAGTTTGGACATCAGCCGCCTCGCTCTTATTGGCCCACCGACAAAGACAGCGCCCGTGGGGACTTTTATAGTCGGACCGCGAATATCGTTTACCTGGTCCGCCTGGTTAGTGTACAATTGGTTCAGTGGCAAAATAAACGGGCAAGGATCCCGGTAAACTTTCTAGCTTTGTGTAGTCTCTACTACGTGTTATGAGTTAAACCGACTTTCATGCCGCACCGCTAACTGCTCGGACCTAAGAGTCGACGCTCTTGCTGATCTTCAACTTCGGCAAGGATGATAACCACGAAAAGACTGACATCAATACAAATAGCAACAAGTATAGTTAGCCGTAATGTCAAAAAGTGAGACATTGTTACTCATTGATCACGCTTTATCACACTTTATTCGTTGATTATAAAAATGCTTTCGACACATGAAACCTTCCTGTCCTACATACCATTTCTCGGCGGGAGTATTATGATAATATGTCGGTAAATCTATTTAAAACTCAATCAACTCTAGTTAGCTCTTTCGGGATTTGAAGGATGGAGAGTCGGCGCCCCAGATGTTCATTCGTTGCTATAACGTATGCAAACAGGTCAGGCAAACTTAAGATCAGTCCGCATCTATTTCACAAAGGGGTCTAAGAATTACGGACGATGAGTGACGACTCGATAACGTTACTAAAGTCCATATCAAGATGGGAGTCCCCCTGCCATGCCTGGTTTGGCGCAACGGTGCTATTACCGACTGCCGACTAAAAAACGCGTGTCCTAAATATTGTACCTAGAGAGAGACGCTATACCACCATACGTCTTTTAATCATAAAAATAAGTCAATTTATTATTTCAATCATAAAAATAAGTTCATACTTCTTTTAATCATAAAAATAAGTCCATTTATGTGCCACAGACTGTGGCGAAACTGTTGATAGATACACCGTTAAACGATTGGTCGTAGTCTAGAGCGTAGTAGTTGAGCAACGGTCTAGCAAATAGCAACGTGTCTTCATCGACTCGCTTAGTGCTTTTAGCAGAAATTCGAGAACCATAATACAATGATTTTGTGAGGGGCTTCTAAGCGATTTAGGATCTGAGCTTAGGCAGTGATTAACCTTGTTTTCATTTAAATACAGGTTTAGGGCAAGCGACATTGTTGCATTCTAACATAAATAAAGCATCCTGCATATATATAAAGGAAGACTTTATTCGACACCATAGAGGAGAACATAAGATTGTGCGACGCAATAAAGTAAGCAAGCGTAAAAACGACGCGTTTGGCGCAAACGAGTACAGGAGTATGATGGATTATTTACCACAACACGGTTACCTTGCATAAACAGCGGCTAAACCATGAGGCAAACTTTTTCGAAAATTGCACCTCGAAAAGCATGGTGGTGTCAATGTGTAGCGATATGTATGTATATATATATATATATATATATATATATATATATATATATATATATATATATATATATATATATATATATATATATATATATATATATATATATGTGTATATATATATATACTGTGTGTGCTACACAATAAGGGTTTGGAGCCTTATCAATCATGATTGTCATCATCCCACTAGGTGCAGCAGGCCGTCACGCACCGGACGTTTCCGTAGCATCGTTCGTGGCCGAGGCACGTGTCGCTGACAACAACAGATTGCACGGGCGATGCTCAGACGGATGCATGAATGGAAGTTTGTCGCTAAGCTCCCGTAGCAAGAACAACAATAGTACCAACAACAACAACAACAATCAGGTCAGCAACAACCCCGATGAAGGCCGTTGGGCGTGGCGTTAGCCTTCAGCACTCAAAACCGTCGCTGTAATATTCTCACTGCTTTCTCTCTCTTTATCTCTATCTCTCTCTCACGCACACACCCATAGGCCTGCTCGCACTCACAATTTTCTCTGTTTTGCGCGCTCTCTCTCTCTCTCTCCCTCTCTCTCGCTTTCTCTCTCTCGATCTCTCTCTCTCTCTTTCTGTCTGTCTCCGAGCAGGCGAAATTAATATCGCAAAAACAATGAATGTATTGCTGACAGCATGCACGGTCAACCGTACCTACGACAATCGGCCCCCGGACACCCCCCCCTTCGCTAGGAGAGTCCTAATAGCCGCCATGACGTTCGGCGACAGCCGCCTATGTCACCGGCTCTGGCAAGATGGGCTCTTAGCACAAATTAGTTGAAACTTGCACGCATGGGCACTATGTGCCTACGTTCACTACTAACACGACTTTCCTCGATGCGTACGATTAACGACTGCCACGACTGAACTCCTATGATGATTACTCATCGTACGACCACCACCACCACCATCATCACCACCACAACGCCAGCTGCGTGCCAGTTTGGGCTGCTCTCTTTGCGCGTGGGTGATGGAGCACACACCGGGCTGCTGCAGTAGTACACGAACGCGGGCCGCGCTGCAGTACTTCATCGTAGAAGATCGCTCCACAAGACCTGGCTGTGTAGGACGACGATGATGATCACCAACAAATAGAGTTTGTTGTTGTTGCTGTTGTTGTTGTTGTTCGTGTTGTTGTTCGTGTTGTTGTTACTGGGGGTAGTAGATTCCAATGATGAGAATTCCGTTTCTCAAAAACGTTTTCTTCACACAGTTTGACCCTCATTCTGTGCGGTAATAATTTGGCAAAGCTTCGTTGTCTACGTTTGACAAAGTGCGTGTGTTTTATGACTATCACATGCTTACAACACACACACACACAGTCAGCGGATTGACTAGATCGTACCACAAACCCCCCTAGAAATCGTTTGCAGTACGCTTCTAATTTTTGTATTTGCGTATTGTTGCGGAGTACCGACCGTATGACCAGACAAAAATTATGAGCACATTCAATTGTGAGTATCTTTTTTAAATAGGCACGATAGTTTTGACGGCAATCGTCAGCGTCGCAGAGCCACCAAATCACCCTTATTTGTTGTGCTCACTAAGATCGTCATGCCTAGCTGGATAACGTTGACTGACGTTGATTTTTCGACCCACCCGGCAGTTAACTCGCACAAAATCCCTACACATGGGTACATTACGCATCGTATAGCTGAGCGGTATCTTGAGCGCCACTGGCTCGAACCAGGGCCACCGCCGCTGCAAAACGCCTAAGACCCGCATGAGCGATCTCAACATATCATCATAGAAGGGGATGGCAAAGTCATGTCAAAGTCAAATCAGTCGTCGACCCAGATCCGTCCCCGAGGCCTCTCTGCGCGAATCTGTGCGCAAAATGCACGCGACTTTCATTAACGCCGTCATTATTTATTTACTACTCAACGATACTTCGGTCACGCGGATGCGCTATAAGTTTGAGAGTGTTACCAACACATCATCATCATCATCATAGCAGTGTGGTGTATCGTCCGTCGCTCATTCAATTATGCACACACGATCCAGTGCACCGTAGTGATATATATATATATATATATATATATATATATATATGTATATGTTGATTAAACCGCGGTTTGCCCTACGCATTTTGTTCACGCATTGCCGACTCAGAAAGCTATTTTAAAACTGCCCTTTCGAAGTTGTGCGGGTCGCAGTCATTTTGGTTTTGTTATGCGGCTAGTTTTTAATAGATCAGACGCCGCCGCCGCCACCGATGGCATATTTCGTGTGCACTTGTAAAATATAGATGAATGTGACGATTACCTAAACTAAACTGATTATGTAGACTTTTAGCGTAATTATGCACGCTATATATATATATATATATATATATATATATTTATATACATATATATATATATATATATATGTATATATACATATATATATATATATATATATATATCTTAATCCTTTCATTATTCTTATTATTATTATTATTATCAACTTTATAAATTTTAAATGAGAACTAAAGCATTGTATAATGCAGTTCCTTTAATAATCCACGATTTGAATCTTGAATCATATATGTATATATATATATATATATATATATATATACTCGTATGCATGGCTTCCGGGCCTTCTCAATGTCTGACTTACACCAGTACCTTAGTGCATCGTCAACAACTGCTCTGTCAACCATGGTAAGATCTATATAGGATTCCTGCGTAGTCTTCTGCCATTAGGATTTGTTTTCCCATGTGTTCCCTTGTACTCTGTCCCGACACGGCTAAGAAATCTTGAAATTACACAAGATTTCTGTTTGGAAAGAAGTAACAGCCGTAAATAACGGCAACCCCTCTCACAACTAATCATGCAAACCCCGTTCTCCACCCTCCGCTTGCTACACTCTGGTCTCGCGTACCGCCTGTTTACCACACCGCTCCATCCAGTCTAGTTGTTGTCCAGTTGTGTGGCAACCCAGCCATTCCGCCTGCCAGTTATGACTGCATTGAAACAGGGCTTCGAAAAGAAGGTAGACATCGACGCTTCGCCATCTTACAATCTCCTCAAGCAAATCGTGCGCCGCTAAATAGTGGTTTAGGTTTACTTACGACACGGCGATCATCATCGTATTTTGTGCTTCTTTCCCTCCCGCCACTGTCCAGTTACCGGCTCCATTCTATGTGCCAAGTGTCTGCCCACCCTTTACCCAGCAACATTCGCTTCATTAGCTGCTGGCTCACATAGCGCCGCTTTCAGTGTGCTACCGATCTCCGTCTTGTGCATCATGGGCTCTACCTCCAACAACCAGAGCGTGACCGGCTGTTGTCCCTTCTCTGATAGCATCCCTTGCGCATCCCGCCCAACCCCAAACTTTTAGGATACTTACGTATTGCATAGGTCTGCAGCACATCTACAGCGCTGTGCGACGTTTCGGCGTGATGTACACAGGGGTGCATCCCTGCCCCTCGACAGCTGCAGCAATTGTCTCTAGAATGTCCTTCACGGTCTTCGCCTAGCCTATCTTGTTTTGAGTCTATTTTATCTTCTTTTCCATATCTTGTTCCCCGCTTTCTTATGCGCCACTGGTGTCTGGAAGCGTTCATAAAAGGTCTCCGGATCGCCTCTTGGAGGTTTAGTTTCCTTTCGGGCTTCAGGTCTCAGGTACCCTTTCCCTGTAAATATTCCCGCTTCGGTTGCTCCATCGCGGGCCGTAGACCTACGGGAACACATCCAATGGACTTACCTAGTCTGTGCCACGTACCTCCGTGCTTACTTCTTTGGGTTCGTTGAGCAGTCATTTGAATTTTGCTCAAAGCCTACCGATCGTTGCATTTTTTATATTCAGCCTTTTTCTCCTACATAGTTACGCTTTTACGTGCAAAATTGTATTTTTTTTCCTTACGGCCAAAAATGTACGTTCAAAAGACTATTCTCAGGCAATAGCTAATTAAATGCCCATCATTTTCGTATCAAAGTTATGATGCGGTGTTACGTAGTTGCTAAGTAACTAGGCTTTTTTGACAACCGTATCGAACGCGAAGGCATGCATACTTGCATAGGGTGTACGAGAAAGTTAGGTCCATATTTTGGGTTTGGTAGACCTCGGCAAGAGAATAATTTTTCCTAATGGAAAAAGGGGGCGGAAACGTATTGGCAAAATTTTACGGTTCTGAACGTGAAAGCTTTAACGTTAAACATAAGATCTATGATTGTCAAAAAGCTTACTTACTTGGCAATTACGTAACGCAGCACCATCATTTTGGTACAAAAAGGGTGGACGATAAACTTGCTATTGCCTGAGACTAGTCTTTTGGACGTACTTTGCACGTAAAGGCGTTAACGTAAGACATAATAACATATCGACTTCTTACGACTTTCCTTAATCTGTCTATTCGTTTTTTTGGTTCTCCCGCAAACGTAGATTTTGCACAACTATGTAGGAGAAAAAGAGGCAGAATAACTATTTTTATTAATTTCATCCTCTCTCCTGAACAAGACGTCCCCCCCTTCCATTAAGAAGAAATATTTTCTTGGGAGTCCTATGAAACCTCAAAATAAGTACATATTGTTATGGATGATCCCGTATATATATATATATATATATATGAAGAGAAGCAGAGGGACAGAAGCGTAGTAATTGAGATCGCCGGCGGCGCTAGCTAAAGGAGTGCGTATTTAATCTGCTGTGACGCATGCCCGTTCTCAAAAAGAATTGTTTTAAGGTTGGCAGAAAGAACCAATGGCACTCTGCGCGCACGTAGCCTAGTTGACCTTACAATACATGCGTACGTGCGTATATATAAATAGACGTTTTCCTGCGTCGTACTTCTCGGATTTAGAAACGATTACTTGTTCATCATATTTTCGGTATCATTATTAATACAGTAACAATATGTAAGGTTTCTACAACCTAACTAGAGGCTAACCGTTTCGAGAGGCGACTCAAACGAAAAAGCTGCTTGCAGCGTTGTGAGCACGTTGAAACTGTTTACCTTTCACGGGTCTGCCAAGGTTTCGATGCACAATGCTCGTGCTTCAAGTGCGCGTGGTGGTCATTTCAAATTAAATACGGGATTATTAATCGGATTTGCAACAGTCACCTGTTAATCATGAAATGAGTATTACCGTTATTTTCCCTATTCGAATTTGTAAGAGTACTCTCGCCGCCAAACAAGAGCCTAACCGTTTCCTCGGCACGAGAAACGAAAAACTGCCGCTTACAGAGCTGTGAAGGCAGGTTCAGAATGTTTGCCCTTCGTGGGTCTGTCAAGGTTGTCATGGATAATGCTCATGCTTCAAGTGCGCCAGTACGCGCGTCGTGGTCATTTCAAATTAATTAGCATCAAGCGAAAGCTGAACACTAATTAAACGGTTTTAGCAACGAACAAAACGACCGACGAGGGGAGGGCAAGGCAAGAACGAACGGCAGGCAGGCGGGGGAGGGGGTCAGGGGAAAGGGGTCGGGGGGAGAAGGCCATGGGATCGACCAAGCAAAAGGGAGAGGAAGAGAGAGATCGGACAGAACAAGAAAACGTAGCGGAGAAGCGCTGGACAATGGCGAATGACGGGGCAACTGCTGGGCCTCCATGTTAATCCTGCTGTTCCTTCAGTGCGGGCGCGGAGGACTGGGGGGTGAGGAGGACCGGGGGCGCGGAGGACTAGGGGGCGCGGAGGACCGGGGGGCGCGGAGGACCGGGGGGCGCGGAGGACCGGGAGGCGCGGAGGACCGGGGGGCGCGGAGGACCGGGGGGCGCAGCAGAACTAACGACGGCGACGACGACCACTAGGGTGACGGCGTGAGACAGTCGGCTCTACAATGCTGATCATAATTGTCTGCCTGTTCACGTTTGTGTTGTTTCTCTGCTAGCTGTTTTGCCGGTGCACCTGCCTGCGTGCCTGCCTTCCTGCGCAGTGGTGCGTCTTCTACACTGCGTCTGTCTGTCTTTTTTGTTTTGCTGCAGCTTGTTCGCAGTATCGTTTGCTGCTGCTGCAGACTGTTGGGCGACTGTTGTTTCGGCACATGGTGGTGGTGGTGGAAACGCTGCTGCTGCTATTGCTGCTGCTGCTGCTACCACCTCGACTTCGTTTGCTGCGTTGCGCTGGCACAAGACGTGCCGTGCACGAATGTAATTTCTTAGGTGGCCATCGGAGCTATTGCGTCGAATTGCCGTGCCAAGCGAACGGTAGCAACATCGCAGAGATCATAAAAAAACAACAGTTGCAGGGATGACAGAAACAGCAACAACAACAACAACAACAGCAGCAGCAGCAGCAAAAGCAACAGGTTTGGTAAGAAGCATTTTGGCGTTTCGTGCCACCTTGAATAGAGTTGTTGATCCGCTGCCGCATGCAGGAATGTGCAACAACGTGAAAAACGTGAACGCGCGTGATTTGATTTTAGCCTGTTGACTATCAGACGACAACAACAACGACAATAACAACAACAGCTTGTAGTGTAGAACCGAGTAGTAAAGTTGTCATTTTAAGATTCCGTTATGATAAGGACGTCTGCATGTTCGCCGGGCCAATCAGTTATCATGCATGACTAAGGTTTTGCAGCTCATTTATGCAGGCTATGTTCGGTTTTCCTCGACTGCCGTAAGCTGGGTTGTTGGCTAGTTTACCCAAGCAGGGATTCAAGTTTGGCAGCACTGCTAATCAGTGCGCTATAACATGACAACTTGACAACGATTTATAACAGACTCGCTAGAAGCAAGCCCACCTATTGAGCAAACAAAGCGCAAAGCATAACAACCTAAGCTTACTAATATTATCCGTACTCTTGGCTGATTCGCCAGGAACCATGACGAGCTAGGACGAAGAAGAAATGGTATGAATGGCACTGGTGTATATAGACGGTATCTAGGATCGTATATGACACACCTAGATTTCGAGAAAGGCAGCCGGTCTCGAAAGCTTACCCCTTTTATACACAATCTATTTTTAGATAAAAGTGTAAATGCAACAGGCAATGGGGTCTGCTAAACCGGTTGTATTGCTGCGAGCGATGCACTTCAGCTAGCTGCATTGCAGCTATGTTGCGTGTCTCGTTTTAACAACTTGAACAAATATAATAGAAACACATTTGTCCTCAGCGTAAAGGGAGCATAAAGAAATGTGTATCACATGAGTGTATATTGAATAGGTCGGCACGTGTATCCGCGACGTACAGTAAAATATATTCCTAGCCGTTGATGAAGTTGAAAACTCGCTCTAAGTATAGCCGTCGCTACATCATCTAAGCAAACGTACTATTGACACGTTTTACGATATACGAGCGACTGTATACGCGGAAACTGATTTTCCGTTGCGAAGATTACTTATGGTCACACAAAAGAGTCTATTTACAAGGTATTTTTGAGGTGGGGCTTCTAAAGCATTCACGTTTTGATTATTGAGGAATAAACTGATTCCTACATGCTATTAAGGACTAAGGCTTTTCCGCAGTATCCGTAGACAACGCTTTTGCATGTAACTGATTAAATTATTAATTTTATCAATAATATTGGCTTTTTAAATACGTAAGCAGAGATACCGATAGTCCTGCGTAAATAGCAGGATTCTTAATCATGAGGCATCTGAAAACGTGCTAGTAGAGCTCTTTGCAGATTTTACCAAAGAGGTAAAAGAAGAGTTTCAGAGGTCATCGATAGATGAAACGTTGAGCACAATCCTTCCACTTGCGGTGTATCACTTATAGATAGAACTGCCGACCGAGTTTGAAGGACAATCATGGCAGGAATTACTATTAACACTCTTTTAAGCCAAGCAAAGTGGCTTAGTGGTAATGCCAATGCTTAGCATTTGGGAGGTCGTGGGTTCGAGATATGTGCTGGCCTTTCTTAAATTGGTGTTCATGCTTTCCAATCTATACAAGATAAATGCCGAAGTGGATTATACTCGACCATGATCAGACAGAACAAAACGGGAAGCACAGGTGTCTCAATAAAAAGAGATGACGCATTACCGTCCAACCCCCCTTTTTTGCAACAAGTCATTAGTCTACTCTAGTTTGATCTCTACCAAGTCAAAAACGGTTAGCAAAGACCAAGAATTAACAGGCATGACTCTACAAGCCGCCTCGGAGAATCCATCGCACGCTTTTACGCTATAGAAAGCCACCACGATCCCGATACAGCGTACATCGCTGCAGTGCGCCTTACAAAAACACCACGACAAATCCATCTTGGCAGCATTTTTGTGTTCTAACTGCCTACATTAAAGTTGCCATTTCTCTGTAGCGCATGATTGGTATGTGAATCTGCCCAAGAGTAGAGTATTTAGCCAAGCGTATGATTAGCTTTGCCCGACATTTTAGTATAGACATTGTCGAACTGCGCTGCCGCATCATATATATATATATATATATATCTGCTTGTGCGCTGTACGCTTTTATTCCTTTTCTTGGACTTTGTAGCAAAATGCTGTGCAATTTTCGTTAGTAGATATTAGCAGTCTATTTACTGCACAGAGATACACACACATATATACGCGCACATGTCTATATTGCGTACATGCGAAACGCATATATGCATACAAAAAGCACACCAGATCACCACCCACCTATTAGCCCGAACAAGGCGCTTTTTGGTGATAAGAAGTGCGAAATATTTAGCTCAGGTATTGCCGGAAGCACGTGGCCTCAGCCCCTTTGCATGGGCTGAGCCAGATTACAGGAAATGACTGTAAACTTTTTACTGCTTTACGACACTGCTAAGCTCTGGCCGAAGCCGCCGAAACCCGACGGCAGACTCGACGCGAAACGACACCAACGGACTCGGATCCAGCCATCCCAAATTTGCATGAGTGCGACTGCCATTACAGCTACAAACACAAGCTAATGTTACTTGTGCTGTACTGACGACGCAAGTAACAGGGCCACCATTATCATTACTACATTCCGCAGCTTTCGCACCGGCTACCTGTTACGGGGTTAGCGAGCGTTAGAATGTTGTGCGACCAACGACGCTGTATAGGTAGATGAACCGTCTCAAATACTCAGAAGGTAGTGCTATGAGTGTGCCTGCATGCAATTTCTTCGGTTTTTGCTGGTTAAAAAAAATACGTCGGTCAGGAGAGTGAAGCCACACGCTGCGGTATAATCTAAAACGTGATCTGATGACAAATAAAAGCAAATAAAACATATCAACGATAAACGTAAAACGAATTTCATCTAAGTGTCTCGTGGAAAAACATGTAAGCTCTAAGTTTGTGAAAAACAATCTAATGATTAGCTCGAGTGCGATATGACGGCCTGCTTTCTGACTATGTTTTTCGAAACGATGTGTGCTGCAAGAGAAGTCCACAAAACTAAAAATGCTATCAGAAAAGATGAAGCGGAAGATACAAGAAGAGACTTTTAGGTTAGGGCGCCGCAGTTAATCGCTACGACTGTGCAAATCACAGTACCCTCCAGTGGGCACGGCACACTGCCGGTAAAGCAAGCAAAGGAGAAGAATTGCTTAGGTCTAAAGATGACTATGCGTGATTTCCCCTCTATGCCATACACAGATATGAAGGATTATACAAAATGCCAGAAGCATATATGATAGACATGGCATCGTAAACACAGCAACGCTGCTGCTGCTCACGACGGGATAGAGTAGGTCTCTCGACTTCCACGCACGTACAACGTAATGCCGCGAACCCACATAAGTGCGGCACGACATTGGTTCGCTCTCTACTATGTATGTGTTTATATTATATATATACACATACATAGTAGAGTACACATATCTGTGCTAGCATATATATATATATATATATATATATGTATATACATATATATATATATATATATATGCTAGCACAGATAAAAAGTCGAGACAATGGTCGCTGCTGCAACTCCTGTCAACAACAGCAATAACAACAGCAGCAGCAGTAAACAACAGTGATTCGTCCTCGGTTGTCTATTTGGTTTCACTGGTTGTTGGTCGTGTTATTATCGCAGTACCATGTCGCGGTGGTGTACGGCGATGTTTCCTTGTCGTCGTTTCAGTGTTCTCTGCTTCGTTGTCTCCCTCAATCCCTCTCTCTCTCTCTCTCTCTCGCACCCCCACCTCTCTCTCTCTCTGTAAATTCCTTTATGTCTCGTTTTTCTTGTCACCCGCTGTCTTAGCATCTCGCAGCCAGACACACAATAGCAGCAGCAACAACAACAGCGCACCACCCACAACCAGCTACAACAGCAAGTGTTGTAGCAGTGACACGTCAACATTTGGTGGTTAGCACCCACGCCCATGTGTCTACAGCAAATAGACAAGACAAGATGAGCATGTATACACCACGATGTACATAAGCGCCTATGCACGATACATGCATGCACACCCATACACTATACATGCATGTACATACGTCCGTGCTCGATACATGCATAACCATAAGCGCGTGCACGATACAAGCATGTGCATACGCCCGTGCACGATACATGCATATACATAAGCGCGTGCACGATACAACCATGTACATACACCTGTGCACTATACATGCGTGTACATTCGCCCGTGCACGATACATACATGCACACCCATACACTATACATGCATACATACACCCGTACACCTATACACATGCGTCCTATGGCCAGGCATGTCTATGCGCGCTGCCCTAGCGTTATTGGGCATAATGCTCGCCCGCTCAGACGAGCTCAGAACTGGCGGCTGGTGGGCCTCGACGAACGGTGGTGCGGACAGTCGGTGGTTTTTTTCGCCGTTCACTTGTCTCGTTTCGCCGCTCGCCTGTCTGACTGGTTGATCAACGAACAGCACAGCGGGATAGCTGGTGTCCGGCTGGAAGAACTGCTGATGACCAACTTCGCCTATCAACCGTTGTCACACAAGACACGGCGCCACGACGCAGCGGGTCACCCAGGGTTCCATGACCACGCGCCAACAACGACTCGTGGCCGTCATCACCACCACTACCGACCGACCTACCTACCCAGCACTAGGCAGCGTCGACCTAATGACAGATACGTAGTGTGTTTGTTGTATACAAGACAAACTAATAATAATAATAATAATAATAAGACGATGAAAGAGCAAGATAAAACAATAGACGAGAGCAAAAAACAGGGACAGGGCAACGGAAAGAAAATAACAGCCATGTATCTCTTTCTCTACTTTTGTGACACGCGACTGTCGTTGTAAACCCACGCCAGCTATCTGGGTGTTGGGTCGCGAACATTTTCCGGAGGTGCATATACAACATATTTTATAAGTGTCCAAGATTACCGGAAACGAATGCCGCTTTCGAAGCTTAATAAACACGTGTAAGGTAATGTAATAAACAATACCGAAATGTGTAATGTAATAGTCTGTAAAAATAGATAGCTGCGCCACCGACAGAAAGGGCGATGGGCTCCTTGAGCTTCTAGAAAACAGAGGCCTGCATTGTGCAACTGAGCGTGATAAATTGACGTACGTTTGTCAAATCAGAAGTAGCACTACCAATCTTCTGTTTTACAACGTTCAACGTCCGACGGAATTTCAGGCCTGCTAGGTTCTTGATATTCTAGCACTAAATAGCACTCGTGCCTGCCGACACTGGGGCTTCTCTTTGTGCCTGACCAAAAGTGTGCTTCCCGTTGGCAACTCACAACTGATTTGTGTAGGCTGCTAGATTTGCGTGTATTAGCGCACGAATGAACGTTGCTGAGACTGACTTATTGAAGAGAACCTTCACGCTTTGGGGTCCATCGTCAAGGCGGTTGTACTTAAGAACGAGCAGAGACAAAGCCGGGCGCAGCCCTGGTTTACACAGGCCTGCTACCTAAAATACCGAGAAGTTTTGGGGCTCCTGCGTCAGGCACGAGTTCTACACCGCGATCCCCAGATAGTTTCTGGGGACCGCTCTATGGCCAACGGAGAGCAACCTACGAAAAACTGCTTATGAATAGTAAGCGCTGATGTGATGAGCAAAAAAAAAAATAGATATATATATGTACGAGGTGTGTTCAAAAAGTATCGCGACTTTTGATTTTTCGCGGGTTACGTATATTCGAATTTCGATTTTTTGTGGCGTTATGTTGGTACTCATGTCTCTCACTTATGCCGACAAGCTCGGCCATTTTGAATGTTCACTTAATTGTTGACAGCTGCTTTGCTTGCACGTGTTTTGGATCGTCTTCGATTTTTACCTATTCAAAAAAATGGATCAAAGAACATGTATCAAATTTTGTGTGAAAAACGAAATTAAGTTCGCGGATGCATTCCGAATGTTGACTGTGGCATACGGAGAAGCTACCTTGGACCGAAGCAACGTTTATCGGTGGTACAAAAGGTTCTCAGAAGGCCGAGAAGATGTGAACGACGAAGAGCGTGCCGGACGCCCGAGCACTTCAACAACAGACGAAAAAATTAATGAAGTGGAGAAAATGGTATTGGCCAATCGTCGAATCACCGTTAGAGAAGTTGCTGAGGACCTAAACATATCGATTGGCTCGTGCCATTCGATTTTTATCAATGATTTGGGCATGAGACGGGTCGCCGCGAAATTCGTACCAAAATTGCTCAATTGCGACCAAAAACAGCATCGCATGAACATTGCTAATGAGATGTTGGACTCTGTCCGCGACGACCCAAATTTGCTCCAGAGGGTCATAACTGGTGACGAATCGTGGGTTTATGGTTATGACGTGGAAACCAAAGCTCAATCATCTCAATGGAAGCTGCCGCACGAACCAAGACCGAAAAAAGCGCGCCAAGTTCGGTCGAATGTGAAAGTTTTGCTGACAGTTTTCTTCGATTGCAGGGGCGTGGTGCATCATGAGTTCTTGCCACAGGGTAGAACGGTCAATAAGGAATATTACCTGCAAGTTATGCGCAATTTGCGCGAAGCAATCCGCCAGAAACGCCCGGATTTGTGGAAGAACAAAAATTGGCTTTTGCACCACGATAACGCCCCTGCTCACACATCGTTGCTTGTGCGCGAGTTTTTGGCCAAAAACAACACACTAATGATGCCGCAGCCACCGTATTCCCCAGATCTGGCCCCCTGTGACTTTTTCTTGTTCCCTAAACTGAAGAGGCCCATGAAAGGACGACGTTACGCTACGCTTGACGAGATAAAGACGGCATCGAAGGAGGAGCTGAACAAGATAAAAAAAATGGTTTTTTGAAGTGCTTCGAAGATTGGAAAAACCGTTGGCACAAGTGTATAATATCTCATGGGGATTACTTTGAAGGGGACAAAATAGATATTCATGAATAAATGAATAATTTTTGAAAAAACACAAAAGTCGTGATACTTTTTGAACACACCTCGTACGTTGCTCGAACAAAAGCACGGTGCTATGGTTGTTGTTCATGGCTAATTAAATAGTGAGTCATCAAGACGGCTGGGGCGTGTTCGCGCCCTTTTCCACAATTCCTGTATGAGCGAGAGCCCATGCAGAAAGAGTGTTCCTGTATGAGAATAGCGCTTCTCTGTTTTTGTCTCCTTTTTATTACCTTGACTAGAGACAAGTTATAAGACAACGAAGAACAGCACAACGCCACTAGACTAATAATGACAGAGTCCTAATCGAAGAATTGCGTCTTACGTTCTAGTTCTCTATTTAAAAAATAAAACATAGTTGTTATCCTTAGTTTGTCTAACTAAATAGTAGGTCACGAGACTGGAGTGTGTTTGCGTACTTTTCCACTACTCAGGTGGGAGCGTATGTATTGATATTTATTTTTATTGCCTCAAGTCACGACGTCTGGTACGCACGTTTCATTTTGCGCCATTACGTGGAACCCTGTTGGTTTTCCGCGTTTCGCAATTAATGCTTACTATTGTATCTGTAGGGTCTGAGGTGACAATTGCCACGCGTAAAGTAGCGCTATATCGCCGCTATTTACCGCACAAACGTTACACCGCTTGAAGAAAGCCGCCGAAATTCCGCATTCCGAGGACTAGACCACGTTCAAGGAGCCCGAGAGAAACATCGATGTAAACGATAACGGCGCCGGATACAGTTGTTAGTTTAGACTCGGTCACACCGATCCGATCGATTTAAAATGTGCCGATGTGCAGCCTGTTTGCTCTACAGGTCGCTAAAGAGATAGGTAAAGCAACTATTGCTCCGCTGCATATCAAATGGATACCGCGCTTACCGTAAGACGCTACCAAAACAGGTTGCATACCCACCAGACGTCAGGGCATCCCCAACAAACATTTCTAGGTCGAGTGTAATCAAGCTAAAATAATCGTACGATCGACTAAAAGCTACTTCAGTACTAGAGCATCATAATCGTACACGCGCACATACTGTGTGAATGTGAGTATACGCATATACGTATTCATTCATTCTAAAAAGTCTGATTAACTTATTTAGACTATGTTGTACGTGCTAGTATTAGTTAACGTTCTCCTAACGTGTTCGGATATATATATATATATATATATATATATATATATATATATATATATATATATATATATATACATAATATGCATGGTTGATCCACGAATTAGTAGGCCAAACTTGAGAGAATCGTTGTAGAGAGCTCAATAAAAAATATTTGTTCCAGTTCAATGGTAGAACGGCAGAAGTGTCTTATTTTGGAGTGAAAGCGAAATGACTAAAAGCTGTTACAACGATGTGGCTAATCAGACATAGCTTTAGAAAATGTACGACTGTAAGGGAGGGAAGAAGCCGGTCAATAAAGTCAATAAAAAGTCAATAAAACTGAACATTCCAGTATGTTCAAAAGAAATCTCTGTGAAGACGTTAGCGACCATCAGATAGAAGCTCCTGTATCTACGCCCCCCCTCTGTTAAAATAGAACCTATGAAAAAACGACACAAACAAAAAAAGACAAAACAGGACATGACATGACAAAACATGGGGGACGTGGCAAAACAGTTTACGGTGATCGCGAATCACGAATCAGACCACTATCAAGTTGATAACAGAATGACACCCATGAAAAGCGCATTTTTTTCTGAACGTGCTTGTAATAGTTAAATTTTGAGGTATTTTGCGTAAAAGGTTAAAAGTTAAATAGGCATTTCAAAATCTTGAATGCTATTCCTCTTTCGCTAGTAGCATTGGATATATTTCGAACGAGACAGGATTTTCTTCCGAATACGCTAGTATGTTCATTACAACTTTGGTAACCGCATACGTTATAAAGCTACATCCGGTTGACTATATTAATATTATACATTTTAGCAAATTCACCGGCAATTCTAAAAAAACATATTTTCACAGCCAATTCCATTGAAAAGAAGTATTTGTAAGTAATAATACGACCTCCTTGAATGAATATAAATAAGTAAAAAAAAGTATATATATATATAAACATAATAAGAAATTAATGGTAACACACCATCTATTTTTATTGAGACAACCGTGCTCCCCGTTTTTGTCCGATCATGGCGGATTAAAATCCATTCCCGTATTCACCTTGCCCAAGTTGGAAGCCATGAAAACCAATTTAAGAGTGGCCGGCCGGCGGTCCAGGTCCTTAGCCCACGGCTTCTCAAATGCAAGGGAATGGCTCTGCCACTAAGCCACCTTGCTCGGCAAATACACACATATATATATATATATATATATATATATATATATATATATATATATATATATATATATATATATATATATATATATGTATACTGTCTTTGTATAGGTGTAAGTAATTTAGGCTTTATCGTTGGTGCGGTTCTCGGAAGTCAGAAGTATCTCGCGCACGCATCGGTGGTACGTACACGCTAGCACATAGCTCGTTGATCAATCATGCCTAATGGAATGGGTAAAAATAAACAGAGCTGCTAGTTACCGGTTAGGCAGGTAGGACTGAAAGGTAGGAAATATATGCTGTTGCCCGAAGGCCCGGCTGAATACGAAATGGTTGCTGCCTATCGTGCCAGACTCGCGGATACTCGCGGCAGTCATCGTCGTAGTAGTAGTAGTAGTAGTATAACTAGTAGAACGAGGCGAACCAGTCGAAATGGTAGTAAATCGTGTAGCCGCGGTGCTACGGGCACAATGTAGCGTGCGGCTGATGATGGTACAACTGCTGTGACCGTAGGGTGTAGTAACAGCGGCGCCTCTGGCATACTAATATGTATTGGTGGCAAGCTCAAAGAGGTAGATATATAGACACATCGTGGTATCGTGTTTCTCGAGGATTTATGAAGATCAATATCTTAGTCGTTATCGTTGTTGTTTTTCGACAAGAGTCCAGCTGTCAGAACACCACAACTAGATCCGACCGATGACGGGATACAATTAAACGAAGGTGGAAATACAGGATACACTCGTACCTATTACATATATATATATATATATATATATATATATATATATATATATATATAGTTTTTACTTGGAATTTTAGGTTTGTGAAGCAACGCCCCTGAGAAGTCTGCTATGTTTTCAAAGGTAACATCCATGTGAGCGCAAGAGGGTATGGAAGCTTCGAGAACTTCGTAAGGTGATCTCATTTGAAGCTTTTGCTATATGAATTCTGTGTACATGGACATAATCAAACTCCAGTTACGGGCGTTAATTTTGTATAAATTCAAAAAAGGCCTTACTGCAGCGGAGACTGTCTGCGCAACCTAAACATAGTACACCAAATGTATGCGGACGATCTAAAAAATATACGCCCAGATCAGGAAACGAGGATTGCCTGAATATTCAAGCAGCCATTAATAATATTGCCACCTGGTGTGAGCTAAATGATAAGATGGTGTGAGATCCAAAGTGCGCGCTCCTCAAAACAGCCTTCGACAACTTCACGTATCAGCTAACGATATGTAGAGGTTATCACGTATATACATACTTCACATGCCTATTAGAAGCTGCTTCTCGATTGAGCAATCTTATTCTGCGAGTATTTTCATCACAGGATGCCTTCAAACACCTACGCCTTTATGAGGCCTTAAACGTGTCAAAATGATCATACTGCGCTTACCTCTGAGTACCATTCTACGACAAGGATATATGTGTACTGCAACGTGTTCAGGACAAGTTCGTAAAAAGAGTCTCAGGAAGATGCAACTTGACGCGTTACAGAGTCGTACTCCCATGTTTTGTAGACTACCGTGTTCTTAACAATACCGTAGGCAATGGTCAGATTTATACGCACTATCACGTTAGATCAAAGAGCCTACGAAGTCTACGGATGCTTCCATGCAACCACCTGAGACTGCCAGTGCGACAGTCGTTAACCACTGTCCATCTGTTTGGCGAACAGCTCCCCTAGCCCGCAATTGCGAGCAATTAATTTCATTTATTCGATTTTTTTAAATAAAAGGTATACTTGTATTGTATATATTTAAACGGGGCTAATACTTGGCGCATATCGAGCGCAATTTATATATATATATATATATATATATATACAGCTTGGCTGTGATTTGAAATTTCATTTCCGATGTTCCAATGTAGCAGGACAGAATGAAGAGCAACTCCGCCGGATCCCGAAAAAAGATCGCCTCTAGTTAAGTCGTCTTCTAGGAGCAAATTTGGTTTACCCATTTGGAAGTTGTAGATGTGCCCGTCAGCCTACGAGTATTTAGTATTCCTAGCAGGTTCCGAGAGGAGCAGTTTATTTTTGCCAACGTAGACGCTGCCAGCATCAAAGCAAGCGCTGCTGTGTAAGCTTAGCCGACTAGCGGACTTCAAAGAGAAGTTGCAGCTAATTCGTGCAGAAATCTAGTTAGGTGAATTTCATTTCTGCAATCGTAGTCGCAAAGACCTAGCCGTTGAAGTTCAAACCGTTGAACGCATCCGCACAATTTCCAAGTACTGCGGCCTTGGTGTTGGGCTCGAAACTGGCCGGGCGTCGATGTAATAATGTTAGTAATGTTAGATGCCGCGACGTTAAGAAGTGCACTTTGAGTTTAAGCGTTTCCTTCAGCCGCCCATTGCTGTGCTGCAGCATACTTTGTCTAGTTATCTAGAGCAATCACAGTTAATTGCAACAATTAATTGTTTCTGTCTTATTGCTTAGAGGAAAATAGGTGCCAAAGTAACATAAATATAGGGTCTACAAAAAAGTATTTTCAGATTGGCGCTTGTGCGGCTTTCACAGCACCCGCGATTTTACTCCATGAGTTTAAAAATGGGCTGAGTGCAACGCAGGCTCACAAAAAGTGGTTTGAGAAGTTCCGAAAAGGACAAAAACAAGGTTTTATTGTGTATTTGGTGGAATGTGGGCGGAATAGTGCACTATGAACTTTTACCGCGTAATCAGACGATAAATACGGCCGTGTACTGTCAACAACTCGAGAAGGTTAACGAAAAATTAAAGCAGTCGTACCCTGCACTGATTTCAAGGAAGGGTGTCCTGTTCCACCAAGACAACGCAAGGCCCCACGTGAGTAGGGAGACCCTTTCGAAAATTTCCCAGCTAAAATGGGAACTTTTGGAACATCCACCGTATTCCCCCGACTTAGCACCATCTGATTAACATCTATTCAGATCGATGCAAAAAATTTAAGTGGTAAAAAAAATCACTTCTATCGAACACGATAGAACGCGTGTCCAGAACGCACTTCTGGACAAGAAAAATGTTTTGGATTTTTTGGAAATTTGGAAGATTATTTAGGAATCGAAAACCGTGTAAATCGTTGGGCAGAGGTTGTATCTTCCGGCGGAGAATATATAAATCAATAAATAAGACCTACCGTGTCTCCTATATATGTGTTTTCTTTTTAGCGCCAAAACCGAAAAGACTTTTTTGTAGCCTTAATACAATTCAAAAAGTGTTTTGCTTTTTCCTTTCTGTAACCCCCCAGGGTTAAAGACGAATGCAACCCGGGTGAGAGTTAGGAAATGTCCCCACTGGACAAACGCTACAGAAATCCAAGAAGTGCCGCTATAAAAGCTAGCGAGATTCTCCTCCAAACCATGAGTTTGATTATGTCCATGTACACAGAATTCATATAGCAAAAGCTTCAAATGAGATCACCTTACGAAGTTCTCGAAGCTTCCATACCCTCTTGCGCTCACATGGATGTTACCTTTGAAAACATAGCAGACTTCTCAGGGGCGTTGCTTCACAAACCTAAAATTCCAAGTAAAAACTATATATATATATATATATATATATATATATATATATATATATATATATATATTTATATATATATATATATATATATATAAACTGGCCGGGCGTCGATGTAATAATGTTAGTAATGTTAGATGCCGCGACGTTAAGAAGTGCACTTTGAGTTTAAGCGTTTCCTTCAGCCGCCCATTGCTGTGCTGCAGCATACTTTGTCTAGTTATCTAGAGCAATCACAGTTAATTGCAACAAATAATTGTTTCTGTCTTATTGCTTAGAGGAAAATAGGTGCCAAAGTAACATAAATATAGGGTCTACAAAAAAGTATTTTCAGATTGGCGCTTGTGCGGCTTTCACAGCACCCGCGATTTTACTCCATGGGTTTAAAAATGGGCTGAGTGCAACGCAGGCTCACAAAAAGTGGTTTGAGAAGTTCCGAAAAGGACAAAAACAAGGTTTTATTGTGTATTTGGTGGAATGTGGGCGGAATAGTGCACTATGAACTTTTACCGCGTAATCAGACGATAAATACGGCCGTGTACTGTCAACAACTCGAGAAGGTTAACGAAAAATTAAAGCAGTCGTACCCTGCACTGATTTCAAGGAAGGGTGTCCTGTTCCACCAAGACAACGCAAGGCCCCACGTGAGTAGGGAGACCCTTTCGAAAATTTCCCAGCTAAAATGGGAACTTTTGGAACATCCACCGTATTCCCCCGACTTAGCACCATCTGATTAACATCTATTCAGATCGATGCAAAAAAATGTAAGTGGTAAAAAAAATCACTTCTATCAAACACGATAGAACGCGTGTCCAGAACGCACTTCTGGACAAGAAAAATGTTTTGGATTTTTTGGAAATTTGGAAGATTATTTAGGAATCGAAAACCTTGTAAATCGTTGGACAGAGGTTGTATCTTCCGGCGGAGAATATATAAATCAATAAATAAGACCTACCGTGTCTCCTATATATGTGTTTTCTTTTTAGCGCCAAAACCGAAAAGACTTTCTTGTAGCCTTAATACAATTCAAAAAGTGTTTTGCTTTTTCCTTTCTGTAACCCCCCAGGGTTAAAGACGAATGCAACCCGGGTGAGAGTTAGGAAATGTCCCCACTGGACAAACGCTACAGAAATCCAAGAAGTGCCGCTATAAAAGCTAGCGAGATTCTCCTCCAAACCATAGAAAACAAATTACATCATCAGTTCTCCCGACAGGACCGACTATTGCGACAGTTGTGAGTTACAACACATGTCTCCGGACACGCCGCAGACGAGTTCGAAAAACTCACTACAACTACAATGGTGCAATGAAACTGCGAACGAAACAACACAGCTCTTACTGGTGACCTTAACTTGCTAATAAATAAAATAACGACAACAGCAAGAATAAAGCCTCTGGTTAATCTCGCTCTCGTAATATGCACCCGGAATCGTGAACCTACGCCTGAGCAACAGATATTGTAATGTCACCAGGAATGTCTACAATTTATGTGTTTGCAACTTTTTTTTGTAGCCGTTTAACTGGCAAGTGCAGTACACCTCTAGTGGTGTCATCGTGGAAGGGAGGGGGGGAGGTCTACTCGTGCCTAGCTTTGTTCTTGAAGGCCAGGAAGGGCGGGTGTTAGCCGGTACATTAATTGTGTGTATACATAAAAAAAACTGTCCCCCTGCATCATGTTGCACACGCTGGGTAGTTCTGCAATTGGCGTACCTTGTGTTGTTCTTCTTTAAAACGTCGCAGAGGCAGAAGTTTTGTGTTCTGGGATGTCCTCGAGTCCATCGTTGCAGTGGAGGCACGTGGTCCGTCAAAACCCCGGTGGGTAAAAGGTTCGTTTTTCCCGTAATAGTTCAGCTGCACTATCAGAGGCGTCGTCGACGCCATGTACCTTGTGCACACGTGCCGGCTAGTGCATACCATTCCAATTCAAAGCTTCCTGGCGAGGTACACATCTTACTGCGCTACTTCTGCTGAGGCCTCGGTCACTTTTCTCTGCCACTCTAACCAAAATTGATAAAGCTGTCCTGTGTTTGGTGACCTTAGCCTGGCTCTAATTGTTTCAGTAAGTATAAGCAAAGCGGTTTTTGCAGTCCGCGACCAGCAAAAAACGCGTTTCATATTTATTGTAATGCATCTTTCTAGCTGCGCAAAGTTTACCGCTGAAAGATGATAGCCTCACATCCTGCCAAGGCTGTAGCTCCACATTGGCACAATCTTAAGCTCAAAAAGACGCACTGCGGCCCTCAAAGACGGTCTCTCACCTCTGTGTGAATAGAGGTAATCGCCACTCGACACCTGTCGCCGATGTGCTGGGTAAAGGTCGTTCTCGTATAGTGTAGTCTCAGACCCAAATACGGGAAGAAGTTGACAAACTCCAGCGGTTGGCCACAACAACACGGCATTACCTCTGCTGCAGCCAATCGACCCCCACAAAACAACTTAGCGGCTTTCGTCTTCCGCGAATCTATTTGCAGGTAACTTAGAGGTAACTTTCTACGTCGCCGACAATTAAACAAATGGCACCGCGACCGCCGACGATAGTTGGCATGGTCAGATTTAACTCTGAAAGTCCAAAGCTCACCGTCTCAGCAACCTTTCGCAGAATCGAATGTGAGTGGGAAATAGAATACAGCGACGTTTACCCTCCCAGAGGAAAGCACTACGCAGTATTCATCTTTCCTGACGCATTGCATCGGTGGTAAACGTTTATATAGGTAGATCGATAACCCACCCACAGGTCTTCCCCGACCTCCCGCAGGTCAGACAGCCAGCTGGTGAAACCCCCGCATATCATTGATATACAGTTCGTCCCGCTGAAATGTCTCCGTAAGGAGTGCAATGTCAACCAACTTAAACATGTCATCACGTGCAAGATCCATTGCCCCCTTGAGTCCCTCACAATTCCAGAGAAGCACTCGCAGAGGTATGTTTGCCACTACGCTTGCAGTTCTAGAACTGGTCAGTCACTTACGGGGGCTTGGACCACCAGGCGCACTAAAACTCTCCTTAACCATCCTCTCGTAGGGGACGTCCTCAACCCAGCGACGGAACAAGCTTCCCTTCGGAGTAGGGCTCTATAAACATTTCCTAATTCAGCTGCTTAGTTAAGAAAATAACTTCCTTGCCCTCACCTGGGAGCCTTAGAAATAAGGAAAACGGATACCGAAACGGCCGAAACGTCGACAAGGGTTTTGTGAATAAAATGTTTACCTAAAGTTTTACATATTAATATATACTTAGGTTTCTACGTTACTTAATTTTTTTCGGTAACTCAAACATTGCAAAGTGCAGTGCTAAACGACGTCTAAAACTTGATAAAAACGCATATGCAAGGAAGATAGCCAGCTCATCGGTAAGAATTACTGCAGCAGTAGCAAGTTCATATATATATATATTTTTCTATTTTTTTAGTTCAAACATGGTTTATTTACGGAACTGCATACATTCACATGCTTAAGTTCTCGTTATGAAAAGTGGTACAAGGGTTTGGGGATAATATATATATATATATATATATATATATATATATGAGCCTCTAGTTAACTGCTGTGGTCCCGCTCTGTCGTAATTGGCTCGGAGAACGACAAAGGGGCGAGCGCGCAATCCTCGGGATCCACGTGCCGTGTGTTCCAGCAGTTTGTTCCTTGTTACGTTACTTGCTTCAATCAATGTAGCAGTGCTGCATGGCAGCACCCTACCAGCAGTGGCAGAAGACACATCATCAATAGGCAACAAGACCACCACCGAAGCAACAAAAAGAACATCACGAGCAACAACAACAATAACAACAGCAACAACAACAACACAAATTATACTACCACTGCTACAATAACAACAACCACAGTGACAGCAACAACAACAACAGCGACAACCCCCCATTGCATTAGAAGGCAACACAAGTGCGTGGGGGGTTGCCGCTCGACGGCAACGGCAGGCGTAGCGTCTGCAGCTGCAACTAGAGAAACAGCAGCGCTCGAAGCAACAGCAGCAGCATCAGAAGTAGCATCATCGGTTGCCGCAGTTGTAGCAGGCTGCTACGCCGCACAAGTCGCTGTCGCGTCGGAGTAGGCGCAGTGTTGGAGACGGGCGACATTTTTGCGTAAATCTAATCAAGCAAATGTAGGCACGCCGGAGACGACAGACACCCCCGCACGAAAAGCAGCCGTAACCCCCACACGCACAACCCCCACCGTCCTCCTCCCCCACAGCAGTAGCGGCGGCGGCGGAAGCGGCAATACTGTTGCTGCTGTAGCTGCTGGCGTTATAGCTTTAGTTGCTTTAGCTTCAGCCTGGTATAGCCAAACCAGGGCCAACAACAGTAGCAGCGGCAGCAGCAGCAAAACCACAAACGACCGCGAACTCCATCAAGTGAGTACAACCAGCCAGCAAGTCAAGCAACCAGACCAGCCAAATAGATAGGATATTCAGTGCTCGTCCGCTGAAGAACCGGACGAGTAAGCGACCCATTGCAGCAGCTTAGGGCTTAGGGGCTCTTACTTTGGCCAGGGTGGGCCTGGTCCAGCACCACCCCTTCTATCCCTTCGGAGCTGCCCGAAGCCCAGCTAGCAATAGGCCTCAACCGACCCGCCGCCAACAGAGCCAGGCGACCGGCCGACAAACCCTCCGACCCACCAACGGAGACCAAGATAGGGCCACATATAGAGTTACATATGTCATCCGAGTTTGCGAGGGGACCACCGGAGACGGGGGGGGGGAAGGGAGATAACCCCCGGACAGGCCGGGCGGACATTCAGATCGGCAGATAGAAGGCCCACCCCTAAAAAGAATTTAAGCCACCCTCGACCCCCAAATAAACGCCAGAGATCTCTCTTTTACCCAGGCCTGCTCTCCTCCCTGTTCTCCCCCTCGTCCTGACTACGTCTCTTTCCGCGATCGAGTATCATTCTTTTTTGTTCGTTTTCGCCTATCTCTCTATCTCGTTCCGTTCTGCTTTTTCGTTCTTTTCTTCGGCGTTCCGATGAGCGGGAAATGTACCGGGTAAAAAGAGGCGCGGCACTGAAGCCCCACACAAAGCCGCCATAGGCGTGTCCGCCGCCTCGTCGTCCCTCGATCGGTCTGATTTCGAAACGGCACTTCTCATAACAAGAACATGTCGATTCATTTTTGCACAAATGATTCCGAAACTCCGAAGTCCAAAACTTCGAAGTTGTCGTCGAAGTCCGAGTCTAGCCGTTGTTATACCATCATCGAGAATAGTAGTCAGTGATCATCAGGCCGGATATTACAGATAGGGTTTTCTCGTCAAAAACTTCTCCTTTCAAAGCCGATCATTATTCAGAGGAAACCATTTGCTCGACGGAATGGCGGAAGCGACGCGACCATTCTGAGCTCGTCTGCTTTATGCTCTATTACTTATTTAGGTATTTACACATACACAAACCTAGTATATATCTATAAAGAAAGATAAGGCAACTCAATAGCATAAGCAAATTAATCGAGTAAATTTAGGAGGCACAGGAAAAAGCTGATGTCCATTAGAAATGATTTTAGTCAATGTTACACATTTGGGGGTGTAAAGCGTATGCCGCGCTTAACCACTAACTATTGTTGATGCTGAAGAAGGCAAACGTACCCTTGATTTATGGCCTATATACTTAAACCCAGACAATGGCTTGTTTGACAATATTTTTAATATACAATATATACGGATCGATAGGTAAGGCACAGATATGAGCAGTTAGCATAAGCAACAAGAAAAGGTAAAATTATTTACATTCATTCGATTAGGGTGTAATCCCTGAGATCTATAGGACGATGTACTTAGAATTCGACTGTGTAGCTCATGTCACAATATCTTATTTCTCCTGCTATGCGCATGTTGGCAAGAGGGGGCTCTGCCTACCAAATATTATTTTACAGAGCCTTTGAGGTATCTCACTGTCGCTTCCGGCATCTTCTAATAATGTCTACCTCCTTACGCTACCTCTGAACGCAAATTAAAAATTGACAGTTTATTTTATATTAAAAAATATTTAACGAATCATTATTACAAAATCACTCTTTGCAGTACCATAAGCTACACACACGTCGACTGAACAAGACGAAACCTGTTGGGTCATTTTTACGTATCGCCTTCTATACGTCGAGTTGAATAAGTTTCATATATCCAAGGAAGCTAGCAAAACATCATCTTCTGCTAAACTAATGGAAGCTGCATTTAAAACTACTTTTTGTAGGCTTATGCCATGCACAATTAACTGAATAGACTCTGTAGAGCAACTCCGTAGAGTATTTTGCTCATGATGCCCGTTTGCCTTTACCCAGAGTTCTCGACCGTATGCAGTCTTCGTCTAGAAACAATAAGTCTTGAATGTCTCCGCCGCTCTTCCGTGTTCTTGTGGCACGAACCTGACTGATGCGAAGGGTCAGCACCATAAGTAGACCTGCAAGTAGGTGGCCCGTATGAAGCAGGCACACCACAACGACGCAAATGATGCACTAGTTAGAGCGCTCAGATCGGTGGGCTTTGCCGTGCGCGTCAAGCCTACGCCTTTCTGTAAAAATAAAAACGTTAGATCGGGCGGCATGACCCTGGCCGCTTGGGCAATAGGGAAAACAGCTGATCTGGGACAACTGAAATCTGGGAAAACCGCTGATCTGGGGCAACGGAGATTCAACGGAAACACAGTTGACCGACTCGGAACACTTATGTGGCAAGCTCTACGGTGATCTCCCGCACAGTCGGCGGCGTAGCCTTCAAAACGGAGAGAACTTGTCATCACGAAGTTTTGGGGCACAAACACACCAGCTGTCCGGTCCGTTCGTCATTGATCACCGCATCGCCAGATGTTGAGCGCAGCAAGACGAGAGCGGTTCTCGAGTGGGATAGGCCTGGAGGAACTCACATACATACAAGGAGTTCAATCTGTTGAGAAAAAACAAGAAACAAATACGAATTATAAACGCACATTTATGATTTTAAAGTCGCAAACAATACCGTTTTGGCTATTCTTTGTGTTATTACTATAATTTCATAACTAATAGCTAAGTGCACTATCAGCTTGTTGGGTGGTCCACAAAGATGATCTACTTCGAAATGCGGGTTTCGTGATTGGAGTCTAATGCGACCGATGCGTGTAGTTTTGTCTTTGTCGTTACTTTCATAAGTATTTCGATTTTGGTTTTCAAAAATAGGTCGCTGGTTTTCGAATAACTAACCCTTAGTCGGCAGTCGATACGACCCGCATTGTGCGGTAGTTCTCATAAGATCTATTAACCCACCTGATGTTCAATTTTGCGCAACATTTATTCGCCTGTATTTGCGTCACTCTTTGAAGTTGCTGTTCCTCCTTGCTTCTCATGACAATCGATTTTCGTGTTGACGTATGTCAACCCTTTTGAACCGGCTGTGCTAGCTAGCTGGAGAGTTTTCAAGTGCATTTATTTGCCATGGCGCGTAAGACGATTTCTCGTTGTCTAGATAAACCCGGGCTTGGCTTCGCTGAAATTGTTTTGTTTGAAAACCTCTAGCACAGTATCACCATCACGCGTTGTTGGATAGAAGTAGTTTTCGTGATATATAGTCTTAATCAAACGAGCAACTCATTCTGTATTGGTCTTGGCAATTTATATGACCAAGAACTTAACCTAATAACGATAGCAAGGATTCAACTGAGCTACCGTCATCCGAGGTTTAAATGACGGAGCTTAAGTTACAATACGAAGGAGACTAAAGGTCATACAATTTTTCTCATTTTGTGTGAAAGTTGGACATCGCAGATCCGAAGAAAATTTACCGTACAAAAACTTTAAGGAGAAGCCAGAACCAATTAACGACGTTCAATCGCGATTAATTTATGTATATGTATGTAATAATATAAAAGCATACTAAAATTTGGAATTAGGATTATATAAATGTGATGACCACATGGTCGCTTACATTTTCTGGATGGAGGATAGTCTAGAATTAAAAACAACCACCTTATTTTTTTTTAATTCTAGTCTAATTAATTTAGCTTTCTCTCTTCGAGAAGTAGGAAGCTCCTTCAAGAAAAAGCGTTAACGAAATGCTCGCTATCTAACGCATTTATCCGATGGCTCTAGCCTGCAGGCAACTTAATATGCCCGAATAAGTTTTTAGTAATTTATCCACAAATAAAAGCTAGAGC
Source organism: Dermanyssus gallinae (assembly GCA_003439945.1). Taxonomy (NCBI): domain Eukaryota; kingdom Metazoa; phylum Arthropoda; class Arachnida; order Mesostigmata; family Dermanyssidae; genus Dermanyssus; species Dermanyssus gallinae. The sequence goes on from QVRM01006175.1 coordinate 70,574, forward strand.
TTTATGCATTTAGAAAAGACAGTAATATGGAGTTTACTCCTTTGCTTTACTATAGCGGACAATACCATCATCGTTGGCTGTACATCTAAGTGTGGTGTTTAAGTTCATATTGCCTAGGCGCATATAAAACGCACTTCCTCAAATTGATGATATCTTGTTACGGAAGTGCTCCCGTATACACCGAGAAAGAAGGCTTGTCTTTTTAGACACCGTATAAAATTCGTAATCGCGATGACCCTAAAAATAGGAAAGGTTATAAAGTGCGCTGGCTTGTTCCGCGCTAGCAACGGATTCCAGTTCAGAATAGAGGCCTCTCAGCACTTTTGCAACACTGGTAAGCCCTGCGAGAGAGTCGGTCTTCCGGGTGAGGCGTTTCACGTCGGACATTCGCAGGCCTTGAACGAAGAGCACGTCATTCTATTTTCAGATGCTTCATCCAGACTCGGGCGACGATCTCACGGATGACTGAGACGCAGCGACGATGAATATTGTTTTCTGTTTCGGAGGGTGCCGGATTCGTCCGTACTGCGGTTTTTCGACCCTAGTGGTAGAAGAATAGTCAGATTGTACCTCGATATGTTAACGCCGCTTTGACTTCAAACCTAGATCCGTGATGTACCGCGCTGACTTGCAACATCAGTTTCCGTGTCTCCGCAAACCTATCGACGGTCACCGAGATTTGTCAACTCTGTGCCGAGATGTTAGCGTGTCAGCTATCCTAAGGTGTACTTCCTTGCACATTCTTTACACGCAATGGGCTGCCGTTTTCAGGTGCACCGAAGGTTACACTGAAAACATTGTGTGCCCCTTATTCATCCATTTACTTGAGCTTTGCTAAAATTTCTTTAATTTTCCAAACCTACGCTGCCTGCATTTATTCACAACCTCCCCCAATCTCACGCCATCTGGTAGTTCCTGAGGTGTTGGTCGTCTGCACCGAGTCTTCGGTGTTGCTGCTCGGTCTGGCACGTTTAACACCGTCCGCATCCTTTAAGTTCCGTGGGCGCTATTTCGCCATTGCACTCGTACATGAGCCATGTAATCACCTCTGCAATAGCAGAGTGCGCCTCGGTCGGATTGCTTTCAACACAAGAGATGTCCGCCCTCAGTCGTGATATAATAAATCACGTAGCTTATCCTAACCGGATATCACTAGCTTCGACATGCTTGTGTAAAACAAGAAAGTGTACCCGAAAAAAATAGCATGAAAGGCTTGAGTATTTAACTCGGTGCTGTTAAGTGTTAGTCGACGGCACTGCCACCAGGCCACGGCGGCCTGTTGGCTGCAATAACCTCTAAGCTACGACGCCTTCCGCCACAAGTATTTGTAAACATATGATCTGCGATGACGTTAGCAAATCGAACTCGATCAGCCGGAAGGCCCAAAAACAATCCGATTCTTTAGAGAGATGCGATCAAACTGTCTCGAAGCGTGCACGAGCCACCGAGCACTCGCTACATACATATTTTTTTGGTTTAATTATCACTATAAAAGTCGGCGCAAAATCTGAGAAAAGACTTAGTTTTATGCGAGCCCAGAGGCTTATATAGATATATATACATATTTTTTTTAGATTTTCTGTAAGGCAATTGCCCGTGTACGGTTTTTTCATGTCATGGCTAATTTTAATCCACTCCGGCATTTACCTTGTCTAAATTGGAAACCATGCAAACCAATTTAAGAGTGGCCAGTCTGGGTCTCGAACCCAGTCCTCCCGAGTGCAAGGCAAAGGCTTTGCCACTAAGCCATCTTGCTCGGTCTATATATATACGAGTATATATGAATAAAACTCGACGAAAGCACATTTGCAGATTGGCTTGCATATACATAGCCGCGCTCCTCCATCTCGGCGTTCGTTCATATTGTGATCGGTGTCATCGTCTTGCATATACGTATGACAAATTTCAATAGATGGATTCGATAGATGGACAAACTGACTGACCGACCGACCCACCGACCGACCGATCCACGTAAGCAACTGAACGACGCAGGGCCGTTAGATGAGAGATATGTGAGCAGCAAGAACGTACGTCTGTACGTTCTTGCTGCTACTGCTGCCACTTCTGCTTCTGCCGCTGCTGTCACTGTTGCCGCTATACGAGCGGTTGTTTTCCATCTCGTCTCCATATGAGACTCCTGTCTCGTATGCTGGGATGGGGTATTTTCGGATCTCTTGGTCATCTTCGAGGCTGACTCTCTGACTTCTCGAAGGCTCGAGGACGGAGCCAGTAGCAGTTGCAGTAGTAGCAGCAGCAGCAGCAACGACAGTGGGACAGTCGGCTTTGCTACAACTCCGCCATCACGACTCGAATTGGTGGCAGGCGTACGCATAGAGTAGTAATGGCATTTGTTGTTGTAGTAGTAGCAGTAGTAGTAGTAGTAGTAGTAGTAGTAGGAGTCGACATCCGACGAGCCTTGGTAGACGGCGCCGGCGGCGGCTCTCTATGCAATAACGACCTTTGGCTTGCTCGCTGGTTGGCCTCTGTCATCAAAAGCTTGTTATGAATCCATTACCATTTCCGGGCACAAATTGCTTTTGGAGTACGCGGCGGCCGCGGTGGTGGCGGTCGTCGTGGCCTGCTGATAACGTCTCACTTACAGGATAGCGAGACATAGAGACTACCTCATCTCCTCCTGTTCCTATTCTTCTTCTTCCACCTCAAGGAGTTTGTCACTCAATCAACTGCTGCTTCGAGGGGCAAGCGAGCCACTACTATCAACCCTTGTAGTGTTGAGGGGGGGGGGGGGGGGGTAGGAGGTACCAGCAGTCATTGTAAGCGTAGTGGCCACTGCCTACCCGAAAACTCTCGCGCCGCAAGCCGGCCCGTGGCTTCTTGAACGAACAAGGTCAGGAGCTGTATGCTTTTCTGCATATGGTTCCTTTACTTTTTATCTACACATCTCTCTGGCTTTCGCGTCCATATGCCGGTTCGGCCAAGTTGCCAATTCACGTAAATAGGGCCAGGCAATATTCAAGCGCTTCTACTAGGCTCTTCCGTTTCACGTTGTCAGAGTTCGATAAGATCAGTTAGACGTGGAGTTCAGACCACGTCGTGCTGGTGCAGAAGAGCAGCTCGGAGAAGTTGTAAATGTTAATGTTTGTGATACACAAGTAGTATCACAAAGCTAGCTTACCTAGCGACCTTCTTCGTCAAGAGCTGAAAACACAATCGTTCGACCCTATCCCTTATCTGTTCATAGTATGGCCGCTGGCCAACAGTTGCCACGCTGCTAATTTTAGGAGTTAGGTGCAAACACTTCTTTTCTTCACTTACTATTGGATTGTGTTCGATGACTTTTTGAGGGTCATAATTTTTGCTTGATTGTTTGTCTGCTCAATTAGTTGTCCATAATAGTGTTCCTTGTGTCATTGTAGTACAGTTTTTTTGTCCGTCCCTTCCACGCTCGACGAAACGCTCTCTCATGCCGGTCCGACAAAGCAGCAATAATTTTGCTATGCACGAATAAGGCAAGACACGTGACACGTGCTTCCCTTCTTGCCTTGAATGGCACATATAAGGCTACTCTGAAATAGGCCTGCGTACGGTAACATTTGGGGGCAGGCACGAAAAATAAAACAACAACAACAACAACAACGACAGAGAAAAGTAAGAACAACAACAACAGAGAAAAGTAAGAAGAGCAGATTCAATACATCGTAGACGCCGGCAATGAATGGCAAGCAGGCGGTAGTGACAGTAATGTCAACGTATACAGTCGACTAGTCAACCCCCCTTTGTTACTTGTCCCGCGGTCTACGCAGAGACTGTGTAGATGATTATTTACGATAGACGCGTAAAAGCAGGGCCGACACAAGGAAAGCAGAAACGCAAGAATCCGTTTAAGAGATAGGTAGGCTTGAATACAGCAGTGCCTGAACGAGAGCTTGAGATAGGTGGCAGGCGAGATAGACGAACCAAGGGGGGAACAGAACAACAATCAGTAGAGATACATTTAGATACATAAAATAACAGAGTAAGAGGGAGCAAGAAAGATAAGCACACGAAAAGAAAAGGATAACAGAGGATGAAAATTAAGACGAAGATGTCGAGAAACAAAGGGGAGAGAGGAAGAGAGAGCGAGAGAGAGAGAACGTCCGCGCATCCAAGCCCGAGAAAGCGCTTTGTCTCTGTCTAGTCTAACGGCACATGCCACGCCCCGTCGGCAGCACCATGGTTATTTTGTCCACCCCGACAGATGTTGAGTAACGTCGCTTGCGTGCACGTTTACGTAGAGATAGCGGGGGTGCGACGCGCGAGGACGAGCACAGGCCGGGAAACAGGAACACTATAAAGAGTGCAAGAAGAGAGATAAATAAGAAGAGGATTAACGAGAGCGTGACGATCAAACTGAAAACAGGACATGCCAGGCAAAACACCACGAATGCGGGAAGACCAGCCAGCAAACAGAAACACACACAGACAAACAGACAGACTGACAGACAGACATGCATGAGTACCAAACGGAACAGACGTCCACCCACAGAACATTCAGAAGCTCAGAAGAAAGAGCACAAAGCAGCAGCGAAATCGGCAGTAACAGAGCAGCAACTGCAGCAAGATCCTGCAGAGTCTCTTCTCTGCAGAGATCTGCTTCTTAGCTTGGCCGCGCCCTACCCCTTGGCGTGTCCCTATTTACTGGCCAACTTGGCTACGTCTTCCGGGCAAATTTTCCGTCCGCCCACAGAACGCGGCCCGCCTCCAGCCAAGTAGGTCGGTCTGTGACGTATAGGGGGAAACAACATGGAATAGAGGAGGGGGTGTCGAAGAGGTGGATTTTCGCAGCTGCCGCTACCAGTAGTACTGAGGCAAAGCGGGGGCCCAACAGGGAAAAGCTAATTGGCGTCATCAATCTTATGTCTGGGCCTCACCCCCTCCAACTCCTTGGAAGCTACTACATCCTAACGGTGGCGGCAGCGAACAAAAATGCTCTAAATCTTTACCCCGGCACGACTATCTATTATTACTACAAGTCGATCGCCAATGATGACGAAGCGAGAGAGACACGGCGGTAGTAAGTGATAGTTGGCTTTATATCTCGTAGTAAGGTGACAAGGGGCGGAGGGGGACTCACCTGATCTTATCGGTGCCGACTAAATACTGTCTAATACACGCTCTATTACAGCAATCGTGGTACAGGGGTGGTAGGAGGAACGGCATGACGTAGAAGTATATGTCATACATCAACCTCAAGAACTCAGCCCAAATGATAGTATATGCCTCAGCAGACATGTGGGCGAGCATGACACTTGGGTCGTGGCTACTTCAAACAGCAGTCCCAACTTGTCATCCTCTGGCAAGGAACTTACATTCGAGGAAATTTTCTCTTCTCTTAAAAAATACCGAAATAAGTTAGGCTAGCACTCCAAACCGCTGACAATCTAGTAGTATCGCTCTTTCTAGTGCAATACAAAACCGTCACATGAGCGAACAGCTCTGTGACATTAAGGGAAACAGGGTTCTGTAACAAGGTGTTGAACTGTTTTAAATTGATCGCGGACTCGTGATATGGACGGTGCCGGTTACGAATGTTTCAAACATCGAAACAAGCTATCCAGATCAGACAACGCCGGGCGCTCGAGCAATCGCCATTGTGGAACATATCGGCCCTTGCCTGTGGTTAGTTATCTAATAGTATAGAAAAATTCTTTAGCATCGAGACATGGCTCTATCCGACCATTTACGGCAGATTTACAACGGCTCCCCGCTCCAACGACAATCGTCGTATACTGATCTACTCAGACCGCGCTCTACCCCTTGCTCGATCATCGAGTGACACAAATGTTGTAGAACAGGCTGCAAGTCTAGCTGGCTCAGTCAACCGCGCGTACGGACAAATACAGGCAGTCGCATTTGCAAACATACTCGTATGTAAACGAAAAACAACTCTGGCATACGGGCCACTCCCGCAGTGGGCATCGCGTTCGTTCACCGCTCACATTCAAGGCGGGTATTGTCCTGGAAGTGGAACGCGGCTCTTCTGCTCAAAATAAACCGCTCGCAGGACAAACAGTGCGTGCTAGAAAGGGGTGAGATGCACACACAAGGAGGCTAGGTAACCTAACAGAGAACAACAACAACAACAACAAGCACGTACTATGGGGCGGCGGTGACAGCTGTAGTGGCTCACGTTGTAGGAGCAGAAGTAGAAGTAGAAAAAGGAAGCGAACTGGTAAACTGAATGGAAACGTCGGCGGCAACGACAGCACAATGCCAGTCAGGCGGATGTTTAATGGCGCAAAACGCCCGACAGGAAGTATTCAACAGGCTAGCACATAGGTAGGACATCCGCCTGGCATGCCACCTAAAGAGACGTTGCTCAAAGCGAGCCGCTCGGTGGCCATGTGAGCGTCCGCACGACCGTAAAAGCAATACCCTTGCAGTATATATATAAATATATAGATATTTATTTATATATAATATATATATATATATATATATAATATATATATATATATATATATATATATATATATATATATATATATATATATATATATACATTATATATATATATATATATATTTATTTCGGAAGCATTTCGGAAGCCTGGGTTCGAGGCCTAGACCGGTCACTCTTAAATTGATTTTCATGATTCCCAATTTAGACAAGGTGAATGCCGTAGTGGACTAAATAATCGGCAATGACATAAAAAACTGTAAACGAGCATTAGCCTTACGGAACAACTAAAAATATATATATATATATATATATACTGTAGCGACGGATTGGTAACGATTTGCCTAGCAGGGACAACTATTCACTCTTAGATGTGATGTATTTTGGTTTAGTCGAGAGGACCTCAACCCAACTGCTCGTAAGTTCATTTTGCAGAGGTAAAAGTGACCTGACTGGTTTAGTCGAGGAGGTGGCAGACCCTGCCGGATCTGTGACGGCAACTATCGCAAGGAGTAGTGCTCAGGTTCGCGAATGATCCTCACTTAGACATTTTGGAGGACATACTAAATCTTACTAACCCAACTGACCACTCTGACGGTGTGGCAGCGGATCAGGTGGTTTTCCCAATCCCCTTAAACGGCATACGCGTGCCGGACCCGATTATGATGGCAGGGCCCTATACCCAGGCTGCGGACAGGGTTGGGTCACTATTGGATAGTGATGAGTGGGACACTTATAACGTGAAACTTTAAAGGCTGACTGACAGATTGTCGTCTTCATTCAACTCCTCTCCCGATGGTAAGGCCAACTAGAGCAACTGATTGGTGTAGCCGGGCAAACATCCCTCTTGCAGAGCAAAGCGGTTAGCAAGCCTGATGGATAGAGCCCCTCCCATTGCTGATAAAACCAGGAAGCTGGAAATGGGTTACTATCCTGTCCCTATCCTGTCCACAATAACAGCATCTGTTTGGAGCACCTTGTTGAACTGGGTTAGATAACCCGTGACTATACATTCTCGCAGAAACAATTGTTCGCTCCAAAATGCTAACATAGTAAATCTCAATAAATATTGTAAATCACACTCTATATACAGGATGATTCAAAATTGAGTACACTCATTTTAAAGGGTAGTATTTTTTGTGCAATTTTTTTCTAATATTATTGTCTTGTTTATTAGTTAGAGTGAAAACTAACTTAGACTCAGGCCGCCGGGCGTACACGAGACGCCGACATCCCTTCTGTGTTAACGCGGAAACCTTTGGAAGTCCGACATCGAGGGGCGTGAGAAAGCAGCTTACGGTGATAATATTACGAATCAAATCATTATCAATGTGGTACCAAAATTATCCCTGTGAAGTGTGCATTGTTGTGGTCGTTCTATTGAAATTGACTGAACCACTAAATTTTAAAGTTATTGAATGTGAGAGTTAAAAAGTCGTGACGTGAGAGTAGACACGTCATGACTTCAGGGTTTCACGATAGTTTGTAAAGCACGCAGGAAAGCCTTGTTTGTATAGTTTCGCCTTTCTAAAAAAAGTATGATGGCATGGCGTCTGCTTTACTGGACACCAAACCAGAATGAAAGCACTGGCAGGGAATTTGCATTTTCCCATAATGGGGATATCACTTGGAGCACGTGAGCAATAGCGTCAGTGTCACGGTTAATCTGCGCATTTACGGTGAGTATTTTTTCGTCAGGGATGAAGCAATGACGGCCTACTGCTTCGTGCTTGAGAGAAGAGAGGAGTAAATGGCACTGAACAAGTTAAATCGTTTTCGAGGCTTAAAAGAATATTTGCCTGACTTGTATGACATATGAACTCCTCTACTTGAAATTTCGTGAATAAGCCTGCACGTGGTCGTTATGAGCATATTAAAGTCACGCTTAAAATTGCTGATTGTGAATCAAAGAATTTTCTGTGTTAATTCACTGTGTTGATCAGTTCTTGAACACCGAAAAAATTGCATTTTCGGCGCAGGCCCGTCCGGCGCAGAGGGCACGGATAATAGTTATCCTTCGTTCACGCCCCCCTAACAAAACCTTGGTGAAAGATAGAGGGTCACATATAGAAGGCTCGCGCTAAGAGGTTTCAGTTTGGAGTAAATCTATATATATATATATATATATATATATATATATATATATATATATATATATATATATATATATCATATATATATAATGTGAATGGATAACCGTATCGATATGGTAGACCAAATACAGAGAGACCACTATCTCTATTCTATTTAGAGCCTATAGCGATCGCTAACGATAGTCGCCATGTAATCAAGGTAAGCTTAGTCATGACAACACCGTACAACGCTCGTTTTGAAGTTGTAAAAAAACTTGGACGTTCAACAAGGAAACTCAATAGCCCGAACATACAAAGCGCTCGTAGTTCAAGTCCGCCCAGCTTCCACAAGCTGCGATAAAAATTTCGAAACCTTGGAATGCGCAGTTGGACCCGTTTGTGCTTTGCAAACCTTCAGTATCGTTGCGGGGTTTTAAATTGCTCATAGAGCAAGCGTCACGGTGAGTCCAGGACAGTAAGAGCCCTGGCGGTGGCTAGAAAGAGCAATTTATGCAGTAATAACAAGCTGCAATGTAATCACCGGTGAGCACAAGCCAAATTAGTGCTGAGCAATAAAGTTTAGTTCATATCGATTAACCAGATTCAAAAACAGATCAGATAGTAAACCGATTGCCGCTCACCGCGTATGGTGGCTACAGCAGTTAAAATACGATTTATAATACTCTCCAAGTGTGTTCCCTTCCCTACTTAGATTACCTGCGACGGTCTTGTTTGCGGTTGTATACCGGCCGACAAATTACTTGGCGCCATACAGGCCGACGGCCTCAGCCGGCCCAAAATAGACAGCAATGCACCCGGGTGCGTTAACAATTTATTCTGAGCCGATATATGGGGTACACTATGGCCGAAAAATCACCATATGAGAACAAAAGGCTCACTATTATGCTGTTATTACGCGGTAAACGATATTGCGTGTTGCATGGGCATTTTTCATCGGAGCAAGCAATAGGGTAGCCCATTACAGAGATCTGGACAAGATGTAATTAGAACAAATAAACGCAACAACGTCAGCAAAACAATCGAGTAATGAAAATATAAGCATTTATAAACGTTTTGAAGAAACTATATATATATATATATATATATATATATATATATATATATATATATACATATATATGTATATATATATATTTTTTTTTTTTTTTGCGTTGCTATTAATTTTATTTAACTCATAACGGGGTGTAAAAAATTGTCCCCCAGATAATATATATATATACCATACCGAGCAAGATGGCTTAGTGGCAAAGCCTTTGCCCTGCATTCGAGATGTCTAGACCAGCCACTCTTAAATTGGTTTTTATGATTTCTAATTTAAACAAGGTAAATGCCGAAGTGGATAAGCCATGACACGAAAAAGAAATGTGCACGGGCATTAGCCTTACGGAAAAAATATGTATGTATATATACGCCCTGTTCGCTGACTTTAAGGCTGCACTTATTCCGGACAAGACTCAATAATTGTGAAATAGCGATTTCGAGAAGCCAGTAACAACTATTAGCCTCTTCAGATTGCCAAGCACGACCTTAGGAAAAAAATGTATCGTAAATGCGAATACGTAGAGATGAGAAGATGTTTAGACCAAACGAGTTCGCGCCAAGTGATAAGCTAAGTCATCTTTTGTTCTCGACCTCAATCAGCAACTTGGCGGCCAGGATAATTCAAAGACAGAGATCCGTCAAGGTACTTTCCTATTCTAGGACTACCTAGCAATGCACAACACGGCAGCCTCGGGGGCCAGGCGGACGCTTCTGGCAACGGTTGCGCAGTCTATGGCGCTCTACGGCATGGCGCACACAATAAAGAACAGGCAGACCTTCTGAAAAGCTCAGCGGACATTGGTCATTAGCGGATCTACTCGCGGCCGAACAAAGCGCGCGACGAATCGATGACGCAACGGGTCACGTTTAAACAAGTCACTCAATGTGGTATTCCACTAGTATGGAATAAGTTGGGAGTGAGCGAGTTGCGTTTAGCTGACAGGGTGAGGATTTTCTTTCTAAAGTGGATTTTCGCGCTTCGATTGAGGACGCATATATGCAGGATTAGGGTTGTCCACGTGCTGAAAGGTGGTTTGCTGCTGACAGAAGTCCTGCAAAAATTATGGATTTAAAAAAAAATGCGCATTGTATATAGGGATTTATGGAACAGCAGCAATGTGGAGCACTGAATGTCGATTTAGCGGGATCAGCGATCGACGTTTAAATACGGCCTTTGCAGCCCACGGATTTCAGCACGTGGAAGGTTGTTCTGTGCAACGTGAAAGGCTTTTATAAAACACAGGATGGATGTCGATGCAGACCGTGCCGGACCAACCAGCATTCTCAGCCGTTACACAGCTCAAGCTAACTCCTATAAGTTGCCTATATGCCCTACAATCTGGACGTGAAGGATATATTATTTAATAGCAGCACGATACAGATGTAGCACCATAGCAAAACAAGCATGTATAAGCACTATCTATTAAAAAAAAATTAACAAATGTAGATCTGCTCATGCGTGTAGCTATAAATAATGTGTTGACCACTTTGCAAACATGGGCAATGAAGATACAAATCGAAATTTAAGTTTTCATTTCGTTGGACCAGCTTTAACCTCGGCCTTTGAGATAACCGGAGCTTTTGAGGTGACACAAATGTAGGTTTTCTAAAAATACGTCGTGCTGGCATACAAAATGAACTTCTATAAAGGTTTTCGTACCACACATATTTGCTCCTCCCAACTTGGCACTTTACAAATATATAATTCTAAGTGAGAATTGTATTTTATTGTAAAAACTACTACATTTTTTTTATAGGAGCGTATTAGTTGACTACATATTTGACGATGCTCGAGGCCTCTTCGGAAACTGTCGACTAACTGAGTTAATCTGCAGTAGCTCCCACTATTAAGCTTGTGTTGAATATGCATAAACCTACAATATGCGAACCAGGCGACAGAGTAGACAGGTTTCCTATATATGCTGCCCCCTTCAGTTGCGCCGATATCAAGTGAACCGAGTATTCTTGCTTATGACTTACTTTGTACGCTATGACAAGGTCTCTTTGCAAACGGTTAACGCCAACAGTTCTGCTTGCTATATATATATATATATATATATATATATATATATATATATTTGAGCAAACTAGAAATACAACCACTCAGGTCAAATAAAGGGGTTGCCGCTCCAAGCGGACGCCTCGTTATGAACACGCACCTCAAGGTTCTAGGACTTCTGTTTGGCGGCGACTAGGTTCTTTTATTTTTTACAATTTACAGTTTCGCCGCAGTCGATGGCGAGAATTCAGTTGGTTCCTCAGGTAAATGTATTTTATTCTCTGATCTTAGACGTTTAGGTGCAACGTGAACAAGCTTCATACTTGGCACCAAAAGGTAGGCTCCCAGGAATTGAAGGCTGCCTACTGAAGTGTCTTCTGGAATATACAAGAGTAGACCTTGCAATTCTTTAGCGACTGTGTCCCCGTACGGCGGGGGGTTTGAGACTGCCAGTTCTAGCTACCAATAAGCACATTTAAACTACGAGATCATACAAGAATCGAAGGCTGCCTACTGAAGTGCAGCCTTCTGGGATACAAGAGTAGACCTTGCAACTCTCCAGAGACTGTTTATACAATCGTAGGTTTATAAAACTGCAGGATAATGCCTTTCAACTTTGGCAGTTCTGTGGTGGTTCTTATGCAATGCTACCATCGCGCTTGATCTCCATTACGGACAGCAGCTTCATAATCCCCCGAGTATTGCCGATAAGCTCAACAAACACCTCGCAACCATTATGGACCTGGAAGATGAATCTGGCATCGTTCAGATTAGGTTGAGTCAGTGCATTTAAAGTGCAATTGACTCTCCAGAACACGAAGGCTGGCTGGAACTGTGGTGTATTGTTTTTAACAAATTATTAAAAATATTGCCTTGGCACCCGCCTGTCCGCTGACAAGTACACTTAACTTATCCATTAAGATAGGTTTGTTTTCAAGCAGATAAAAAGACGCGAATACAAGCAGGTCTCAGTTAGTCAATTGTTTACGCCATTCGTCCTTCCTTCAAATGTTAAAATGTCTGGGATGGGGGATCGCACCGGTGATTGGTTTAGGTCATGTCTATCTTTTTTAAGAGAAGTAAATTCTTTAAAAAGAAAATGCTGGTATTAATGGCGGGTAGTGTGGGGCTCAACACCGGTGGAGAATCTAGAACTCTCTCTTGCCCGCATGTATGACCCACTAAAAACCACCTCCGCCTACCCCTTCCAGGCAATACTTCAAAACCAGGACGGGAGAGCCTCGTGCTCTACAATTTCCTGGGCTTTCGGGTGCAGAGTCGGGAAGCGATAGGACTGGCCCTCGCGCCAGTCTAGAGCTTCGCGCCTCTTCCTGCCACGTCTTCTCCCTCATGATAGCATCAAGATATTGGATTCCGCCCATTAAGTCAGCGGCCGAGGAGTGTATGCGGAACACGATCTCTGCCGTTCTCTGTCCAGCCCCTACGTAAGCTGAGTTGTGGCGATGTCGGAGAGCGAGGGGCAGTCGGCTACTGTGTGGTCCTGATAGGTCCATACAATAGGTCCTTTTATGTAGGTCATGTCTATCTGGAAGAAGGCAGACGGTTAAGATTGGTAATGTTGAATCCACGTGGAGAAAGTCAATATCGGCACACCTTAAAGATTGGTAGTTGGGCTCTACCTGTTCATTATTTTTATGAATTTCATCTTGTTTAGTTTTCGGGTAAGAGGTTCGCGTACGCGGATGACACTTCAATGCTATTTTATCTTAAGCTGGCCAAACTTGGTGGCTATATGAGTACTGCCCTTGTATGTGTGGAGAAGGCTATCGAGACCTCGTAAGTGTTGATATTGTTCTCAACGCCAGCAAGACTGGTCTGATGTTATATATGCTCTTTCCGTTTGGGGGCAGGCTATATAGGAATATATCGTCGGGCTTTTCCAGGACGATGCACTCAGGACAATTTTTGGCAGAAGCCGCAAATAATCCGTACCTCATCTCTTTGCCGTGTACGAATTGCTTCGATTAAATGTGTTATATGCGTGTTGCCACCCTAACCAGTCGTCTAACCACGTTTGTGACACCCGTTGTTTTTTACCGAACCAGCAGACAGTCGTTTGCCTAGCGCCTACCGCCTCTGTTTAGGCTTTATTCTCGAGAAATTCGATCTAAATCGCCAGGGTAGTTGCGCAGCATGTGACTAAGATGCGTTAAGACATTTAGGTAGACATAAATATGCGAAAATATATCAATTGGTGTAAACGAGTGTGAATTGGTGTAAATGTGTGAATTAAGTGTAAACATTTGTGTAAATGTGTACACACACGCAGACACACTCTGTTTACCTATTAATATGCACTTGAAATGTACACACTGACTTAATGATTTAGAACTTAGACTAGCCGAGTACGTAGGAATAAAAACACGATCGCCTGTGGTCACTTGTGGAGTGTCACTACATTATCTGTAGTTCTTCACTGCATTATGTGTCAGCTGTATTTATTGCTTCAAAGATTTTTTTTCGAATGCGGTAGATTCGTCTCGGTACAAATAGACATCTCTATCGAATCTTCGGGACGTTTCTCGTACCTACTCGTTTCTATCCTCTCCACTGCACGTTTGCCAGCACGTGACGCCTAGCCCCGACAGTCATGTGTCCACCTGAACTTGACCAGACACAACACCTATTATTTTTACGAGAACTCCATAATCGTGACTATTCAGTTCCGCCAATATACACAACCTTGTATTGTATTGTGATAACGTGCTTACTTTAACGTACGACAATACCCTGTCGGCAGTGTTCATAAAGGCTAGGAATAGTATTAAACGTTGACAAAAAGCCTGTGCTGGGAGGGTTTTAATGCTTGCCCTGTTTCCAGGTGTCCCTTTTAAAGGTGCGACTTTTGGCACACTCTCCATGCACTTGCGAAAAACGTCATCGCCCAAAAGGTAGGTATCCGCGTTTAAGAAAGTAAGAGAGCACACCAAAGCATCTACTGTAGACGCGGAATGGGCGGGCTGCACTGTACCAGGTAGAGTGCCAGCCGGGTGGGCGTCACTCGTAAAGACGTCGAATGAATGACATCTTTTTAAATGACAGCAACTGCAGGATGTTAGCGACGACCGTTGCTTGCCAGACTTACTTCGCATTAGATCGGAATTCCCCGTATCTGCCATATTCGGCAGCAAAATATAGGCAAGCAAATGCAAAGCCCTCTACTACGTACTCTGAAAAGTTTGCTGAGGTCGTGAAGTGCCACGAGATCTTTTTGGGTGACGGGCTTAAAGGACGTCTAGTCCCCTTGCAGACGAATTCGAAACTATGAAATTGTGGCGACAACACGTTTGCTACTCTGAATCCTCTGTGAGTGAGGCTGCGTTCAAAAGCCAGACGTGGAGCTCCCCGAGGGGTGCTTGACCAGAAAGATGGACAATGCTTTCTAATCAGAGAAAGTGACAGTCTTGGTGAAATACAACGTACTTGTCGCGGCAACGACATTGCCTGTCGCGTGCTTCTTGCAACAAATTTGTCACAAAGCTCTGTCAAAGAAGATGGAGGTTGTTTTTTTTGTAGGCTTCACTACATATTGCTTATCTCAGCGATTATATAATCATTGAAAAAACGTTGGAGACTTTACTTAACACGGCTTTGGCCTTTGCGCTGTTGAGGTAGAAGAGCAAACATAGTTCGAGCGACATGAAAAAACGCGCCTAAGGACAGGTACCAGGAACAGATGACATACGTTAGATGGGCAAGATTATTGAGATCGATCGGTGGATTTGAACCGAACAATTTAAAATTAAAATAAAAACACATACTTGGATGAACTATGCGACGTAGGTGGAATGGCCATGAATTCACAAAATCCACACGGCATAATACGCAGTACAAAGGAAATAGCGTTAAAAACAAGCAACTAGCTCACCAAAACTCGAGACCAGATGATACCCACTAGTTGACTCAATATAACAATCTTCGTGGACCAAGGGGACCAGAATCGTTCCATACAGAATGAGAGCCACAGGCAGCTGCACGATAAATAATAAACAAAAACAGGAAAAAATTAATAACGGCCAAGGATTTTACAGAAACTCGTGAGCTTATAATGAAACATTTACCAAAAACAACTGTCCAACTGAAGCAGCTACAAGACGAGAAAACAATACAAAATCGGGCAGCTTGAACCAGTACATGTTTTTGACCTCGAAGGCAATGCTGGCCGTATAAATAAATCACAATCAATCGTTTGGAAAGATGACGATCGAAACATGCAGGACTTTAAGTAAGTAAAGTCAATCCTAGTTAAAGGATACAGGGTGCAACAGAAACGCACAAATGAGACAGCACAATCGTTAGCCAGAGGAAACACGATTACAAACAAACACGCGTACAAAACAACGAGCTTATCTGCAACATCTGCAGCCAGAGCATACCCGCTAATAGAATTAAATAGAATGCCTTCCTGGGCCAAGCCGGTTGGGGTCATACGTTACATTCCTAACGAGATTTACAGGGGAACTGCTGCAGGGGAACAAGTCTAACAATAACTAGAGAATGGGGCGTAGTGGAGGGAGAGCTCGAATGTGTCCCCGTACGACGGGGGGTACGAGACTGCCGCTTCTAGGTACCAATAAGCACATTTAACTAAGAGATCATACAAGACGCAGTACGTTCCGGGAGGTCCTATATATATATAGCACTTTGAGTGACACATTGGTTAGCCTTGTAAGATCAATATGGCTGCCGTGTCTTCTGCCCCGCCCGTTCTGTTGACTTATCTTTAAATTTGTCATCGGCGTAGTAGTAATCGACACACGCTAGAATAATGATATTGATAATAATAATAATAATAATAATAATAATAATAATAATAATAATAATAATAATAATAATAATAATAATAATAATAATAATAATAATAATGGCGCATGTGTTGAATACTACATATCTCGGTTCAGAAGAGACTGACCGATATCGGCCTGTCGGTCACAACGGCCCCGTCCGAAGGCCTGGCTAGGTGTGCGAAGCGGTCGAGCATTCAGTCTTTTCCGTTTGTTGTGGTGTTTCTAGTTGTACAGTACAGGGTCGGTTGGCATTGAGTATGCTGAGATGGCTGAACACTGAAGTGTGAAGATTCTATCGAGCGCGTTGCGCCGCCATGGGTGTCCGCTGCATCTTCGCGCTGTTGGCCGACGCACGAAGGGGGCGTAAGACGCCATGCGGAGCGAAGGCGTTGGCTGGATTCGCTTCCGACTTCACTTTCTCACACGCACACACATGTTCTATGTGCTCTCTAATAGATTTGCCGACGTAGGCTAAAATTGTACAAATTCGGGACACTTGTCACAAATCACTGACAGCTAGCTGCTTCTATCGTTGGCGCTATGCGATGAGAAAATAAGATACTCTTGGGTTAGAGGCCTACTCTGCGTGTATAAGGTGAAGGATGCGTATACTATACGATATGTGTCTGGATACAAAAAGCTTTCATATATAATCGGTAATAATTAGGATACGTTATTGTTGTAGACGTACAAACAAAGTTCAAGAATTTCATGGCGAATTGACTTTTTAGCAACAAGTTCGTTTGCTAAACGCAACTACCCTGTTCGTGCTACTCTCTATGAAAACCGCGCTGATTTGCGATATATATATATATATATATACATACATACATATATATATATATATATATATATATATATATATATATATATATATACATACATATATATATATACGAACGGACCATCGTTACACTGCTTCTGCGTTTTTCAGCGCTAGAAATCGCATTATGTTCTGACCCCAGTCATGCACAACGATTTCTAACTTTTGTCTGGTCCAGGTGGTAGATGAACGTCGTGAGGCCTCGACGGTCCTAAACTTTTTGCGGGATGACCCTCAGCTAAGATTTAACGTTCACGGGACTGTTTTTCGCATTGCTTTATAGACAAACCCCCATGAATACAAATGTGCAGCGGTGGGGCTCGGTTATGTGTCTTCTCCGGTCGCGAGGTGTAAACGAATGCACCACGTCACCGGGCTCGACAAGCCTCGACGTTCAAACTTTTTTTTGTATGGTATCCTATTCGCAAACGTCTACTGTCACTCCCAATAACGCATACAAATTCCGCATAATGAACAGTTATGTTTAGCTGAAGGACAGACATTTTTCAACGAATTTAAATTAAAAAGCGACGAAAATGATTGCCTCGTTTGCGCGTTTTTCGATTAGCTCCAGAGTCCGAGCCTGGTCGTTGATAACGAGGTCATCAGCGTATGTAAAAGAAGGCCGCAGCACGGTGTCGCGAGCTGCGTTCCACAGCAAATGGCCAAGTATAGAGCCTTGTGGCACCCGCAGTCATAAAAACATCGTCCCTTAGGACCAATTCCGATCATTTTTGTGGGCAGTCTTAAGAGTAACTCTTCACGGGAAGCTCTTAGGTGCGTTCTTCACGTCGAGTAGAACGGCCAGGAGAAGATCACGTGTTATGATCGAATAGATCGAGCGAAATATCGAAACCAAGCTTCGATTGAACTGGCTGAATGACGCGCATTGTCGCGCGCTCTTTCCGAACTTGCAAGTCGGATAGGAGATCCTGTCTTTACGATGGACACGAAACCTTGGCCAGGGAGCCAAGCAAGTGTATTGGCCGTCAGGATTAAGAACCCCTCGCAATTAGAACAAGATATGCGGCCTTTCATTCGGTAGGAAACGAGCCCAGACGGAACATCTCGGGTACCGCAGCGGCCACCGTTTTCGGATATTCACTCTTTCAGCTCGCTCCTGTTTAGCGATCTACCAGGCCTTATCCATAACCATTAGACATTCAATTTTGTATTTATATACCCTGTATTCGAATACGTCTCTATCCCAATGACATCATGATATCTAGTAGTGTTCATGAATCTTAAAATATGTCTGATGATGCTGGAGGCATACAGCGAAAACAACAGTTTGAAGATTAACATGTCGAAGACAAAGGCTATAAAGTTCAGATCCGAGAGGGCCCTGAGGAAAAGTGATCGACTTAGCTTGGGCGGTGCTCACCCAAAGTTTGTCGAGCCCGGTGGCGTGGTGCATTCGCGTGCGCCTCGCGACCGGAAGAGACACATAGGTGCACGGGTTCGAGCCCCACCGTTTCGCAGTTGTATTTATGGGGTACGTCTTACGAAGCAATGCGAAAGCAGTCCCGTGGACGTTAAACGTTGGCTGAAGGTTAGCCGAAAACGTTTTCAGTTTGCCCCGGAGTCTACTTTCTGCTATGTTAGTGCTAAGCTTTCCGCCTACATATCTAAGCAAGATAACTTTAAGCACGTAATTACTGCTGAATTTACCGTGATGGGGGCGCTAGAGTGGCGGTCATTCTAAATGAACAACAAGGGGGGTCATTCTAAATGAACAATATAGATCTCAAGCAAGCCGCTCTACTGTTGCTGTCGGCAGCTTCCTACTTTATGATGTCCAATTCACGTAGTGCATCTATGTACGCTAAATTTGTGGAGTGGCATTTGATTCCACACCGAGTGTCAACGTAACTATTGGAAAACGCAGGTGTACGTACTAACATCGTATAGGTGCTTTGCGCCATTCTCCAGGAAACTCTTATTTCGATCGACGACAAGCTAGAGCCCACACTTTTTCCCACATCACTCGAGTTGCTCAAGGGGATAACTTGTGCCCGTAAGGGGTAATGTAAGACCGGAATGCCAAAAGTAGTGGAATGCTCAAACTAAATGGTCCACATTTTGATGCACGCGAGGCTCTCTGCCTATGCTGGCATGCTCACATTGAGAAAAAGTTTAGACAAGGCCGAAACTATGAAGTTGACGGCTGAACTCAAGTGACCACAAATACGTCAATAGGTTCGGATATAGAATTTTAATTTGATTCAACGGCCGCTCTTTCGTGGACTACATCACGCATAGAGTCAGCTTCTGTCGAGGCCATTGACATACAAGTGCCAACACTACTCTCTCTAAAGATGGCGTTCTGGCTATTTGATCCCAAGCTGGCACCAATGGCTGCATACGGCATATAGGTTATCTCGCCGTAGTTGTCACACAGACATGAAAAGCTCACGACCACAGCAAGCCGGCATTTCTCAAAAAAGTGCTTGAATTGCACTCGTCCTGTGAGAATTGTTTTGCCTACTTGTTGCCGGATACATGGATCTTGGTTGAAGATTTGAAGCGAAGAATCGGTTTACCACCAACACCGGCATACAACGAATTAATTTGCATTTGGAAAAAAAACAGTATTAATCAGAACAATTATTTAACACCGATGCAACGAAATTTAGCACCTAAATGGGCATTTCACCACGTTATTTGTGCATCCAAGGCCTAGCACAATCAACAACCGTCATGTAGGCGTGTTAGATATGGAGCATTTTGCCCAACGTGTCAAGAAGCGGCTTGCATATACAATATTTTGATTCGATCAGTAGCCTTTCGCGGTTGAACTACTCAAATTTAACTAATTTATAATATTACAATCAAAATGAACCTAATAAAGATAACAATAATAAATAAAGAGTATCCCGGCAGGTGAATAGCAGCAAAGTCGCCTCAATCCCGGCGCTTGTAAGTACTACTGAGTAATCTCAGTAAAGATAGGCCTGATTCTGTTCTGTCTGAAGGTCGCCTCAATGGCATCACATGGTATTACACGAAATTGGCTATACGTATCCGCTTAGCCTTGCGTTATGAGCCCCCCCTATAAGCGCACAAAGCAGACTAACTAATCAAGAGTCGGTCGAAAACGACAGCTTTCGTCGAAGATCTTGTAGTAAGCCGCTTTCAACTCCCGCTCACGCCTTACTGTGAGAGTTCCGTAGGGAGCTGAGCAAAAGATGAGAGAAGTACCAGAAGCGTTGTACTGAAAGCCGGCAATGCTGGACAGTGCGTAGATGGAACCCCTCTTCGAGTAACGCCACGCTTTCACTTCCTTCTCCGTTCACGGGTTTTACCACAAGCTGCCACCGGACTGGGTTTCAAAACCCGTGCAATGCGTATCGCTGTACGTTTTGTAGCCTTATATGCACCAATTATGATCTTAAGACATGTCGGTTAGCGCCAGCTGTTTAAATTTGGTAACTAGAATAAAAGGTAATGTAGTAAAGAAAAAAGGAAAAAATGTATATATATATATATATATATGCATATGCATACATATGTTGTAAATATTATGCTAGCGCCTTGCAAGGCTAGCCGCAGCGTAGACAATAGCTGCTTGGCTTCGTTTCCGTCAGTGCATCGCTCGCTGGCATAGCTAAGGGATTTTCCACTCGCCAAAATTGCAAGATAAAAGGAAAAAGCTCGTTTCGAATGGCTATAGCTTTGTTTACGATATTCAAACTATAAAAGTTGACGTTTTGTCGACGCACTTGTCACACGTATGTTATAATGTTGCCGTGGTTATCTAAGTGAAAGCGTGCTTACATTAATGCCTGTGTGGGCGGCCAGCTCAGTAGCCAGACTGCCAGATGGACACTTACTTAAACAGTCGTGGACTACGGGTCAACGTCATTGACACCGGCCGGTGGAGTTAAGCTACAATGGCTGATGCTCCCGAGTCTGTTGGCTCGGCTCAGGGCTCTAACGGTATGTTCGCGCTGTCGTTTTGTTCTCCATAACAGGTTACCGAGAAATCTCACCCACTGAGTCCGTCGAGTACCGAGCAAAGCTACAGTTCACTGCACTTTTTTAAGCGCTGTGAGCAGGTTAGGGTAGCATGAAGTGTTTGCCAGGCACTGCCTGAGTGTCTAGGCATATTCTTTCTTAAAAAATGTAAATTATTTGTAGATTATTTTTTCAATACTCACGAAGGTAAAGCTGACCGGCGGTAATGGTTGGCTTAAATACAGGTTTTTAATGAACAGACACTACGGTGCATCGTTACTTAGCTGTCCTATTTATCAGGTGCCGTAGCGATAGGAATGCTGCAAGACGCCCGATTGATGTTCTGTTTATTGGTGTTTGTGGTGACAAATCGAATGTGTGAGATGCTATTGGGTTAGCTTACGATGATGACCCTATTTGTGGCTCAAATGCTATTTCGGGGAAGAGTGCTGAGATCGAACACGAAGTACGATCTTACCCCGGGCAACAGTGAACTAGCGCAGTGCTAACAACAGTGCAACGTGGTTTGTGGAACCCTGTGTTTGTACTCTACTCTCTCTCGAGAGAGAGAGTACCACAGAGAGCGCAAAGCATACTAAAGCATAACGTTGACATCATTGCTCTACCGCAGGGTCGCCGACCCAGGGCCGTAGTCGCGGTACATCAAGCTCCTCGGATTGGACGAGCACGTGCAGTAGCCATGAGTCGACGCCCTCCGCCGACTCCGAAGGCAAGCCGGAGGAGGTGTGGCTACGTCGGATGCTCACCGGAGCGCAGATGCCCACCACGGGCGTGGAAAACGACCAGGACATCGTCATGAACGACCTCGAGGCGCTCGAGTACGGCCTGAAGATGATCTGCTTCGCCAAGATCACAGAGGCTGTGGAGGCGGCGAGCCGAGTGCGTGCGGCCATGGAGCAGCTGATGCGCGTCCAGGCGAAGGAGAAGGAGCAGAATCGGCAGCGAATGCTCATCCTCGAGCAGTACAAAGACATCGGCCAGAAGCTAGCCATCGAGAACAGCCTGCTCAAGGAGCAACTCGCCTCATTCAAGGCGACAGCGACAGCATCAGCATCGTCGAAAGGTGGCCAGATGGTCGGAAGGCCGTCGCCCGCTGCCCGAGGCGAAAGTACGGCAAACGCCGACAGTGTCGACGATGACGGAATCACCAAGCCTGGCAAGGCACTTCGCGAGGTGAAAGAGGAGGCCGCCCGAGAGATTGGCCAAGAGGATCACAATAACCGCCAGCAACTAGTCGTAGATTAGCCAGCCTACACCTGCTATTGCTGCTGCTGCTACTAACTAGTACTTACTACTACTACTACCTACTACTACTACAACTACTACTACTACGACTGCTTCCTAACCATACGACGTTACCGGGGCGTACCACACGGAAGCCGAACGCACATCAGTCTTACTTCTTATTTGGTTTAATTGCAAGAGTCCCGTCCGTACCACTGGTGGATGGCTGCCCCACCGCCTCACCACTATTGGCGATACGATAAAGCCGCCGTGTGTGGCCGTATACGATCACTACTGCTGCTGCTGGTGGTGGTGGATGGCCAAAGAGATTAATGGCGGATGTGATTGACCTTTGTAGCTAAGCTCCGTTGCTCTATATATATATATATATATATATATATATATATATATATATATATATATATATATACGCTAACGAACGTAACATGATAGCAATTGAGAAATCCTTACGCATATATCAAAGAGAAAAATAAACTTCACACCTTAAACGAACCTAGCTGACGATACGTTGCATCCATGTTATTAGTTAACATTGCCCATTAGTTTCCTATTCGGCACCGAAAAATAAACTAGTTTCCTATTCGGACGCATATATCAAAGAGACAAATAAACTTCACACCTTGAACGAACCTAGCTGACGATACGTTGCATCCATGTTATTAGTTAACATTGCCCATTAGTTTCCTATTCGGCACCGAAAAATAACTAGCTTCCTATTCGGCACCGAAAAATAAGCTTTACACCTTGAACGAACCTAGCTGACGATACGTTGCATCCATGTTATTAGTTAACATTGCCCATTAGTTTCCTATTCACCACCGAAAAATAAACTAGTTTCCTATTCGGCACCAAAAAATAAGCTTTACACCTTGAACGAACCTAGCTGACGATACGTTGCATCCATGTTATTAGTTAACATTGCCCATTAGTTTTCCTATTCGGCACCGTAAATGCATGCAGGTGGTGTACCTCATGTGTTTAAAGGCGCTGTTTAAGGCGCAGTTTTAAACCACCGCTGTTTCAAGCAATCTTAATCCGTTCAATTCAAATAACTAGCTGACGATACGTTGCATCCATGTTATTAGTTAACATTGCCCATTAGTTTCCTATTTGGCACCGAAAAATAAACTTTACACCTTGAACGAACCTAGCTGACGATCCGTTGCATCCATGTTATTAGTTAACATTGCCCATTAGTTTCCTATTCGGCACCGCCCATTAGTTTCCTATTCGGCACCGTAAATGCATGCAGGTGGTGTACCTCATGTGTTTAGAGGCGCTGTTTGAGGTGCAGTTTTAAACCACCGCTGTTTCAAGCCATCTTTATCCGTTCAAATCAAACAATAAGTCTTATATAAGTGTTGTCTTGTGAACAATAAATGTTTTACCACATTTAGTAACCACTAGTAACCACCGCCGTTTCAAGTCATCTTTATCCGTTCAATTCAAAACAGTAAGTCTATAAGTGTTGTCTTGTGAACAAGAAATGTTCTAAACCAACCACTAGTAACCACCACCCCGCCGTTTCAAGTCATCTTTATCCGTTCAATTCAATAAGTCCTATATAAGTGTTGTCTTGTGAACAAAAAATGTTTTAAACCACACAGTCTTAATTTCGTCACATAGTCTAAAACCATTTTTACCAATTAAAGTATCTTAACCATCTTTATAAATTCAATGCAAGTTATCAAACCCTAACAGACTATGTGTATAAGTGTTTTCTAATAAACAAGAAAAATCAGGCATCAGTCTAAAAACAGTCTTAAAACCATCGCAAATTACCATTGCAGTTTCAAACACATTCATAAGAGATTTATCAAATGTTATCTAATGAACAAAATAAATCCGTTTTGCACCATCGCAGTTTCAAACCATCATTACAAGTTCAATTCAAACCATCAAACGATAACAGTTATAGCCATAACGATAAAAAAAAAATTTCTATTACTATAAAACCACCGCTGTTTTGTACCATCGTTACTAATTTAAACCATCAAACCATAACAATCGCCATAACTATCAAGTGGTATCTTATAAAAAAAAATAGCTTCTCTCATGGTAGTCTAAAAAAAGTCTAGCCCATTCGTTTCAAATCACTAGTTTCAAACTTCAATAAAACAAAAGCAACGAAAAATAGCTCCTCTCTGTATGCCACTCTAATAACATAGCCTAGGGCGGACTAGGACGGATATAAGAGGACGACAAAAGGTGCTAACTTATTGGTTTAAAAAGGTCTAGGTCTCGAACCCCTTTGTAGTCCTTGAAATTATACGCTTATTGGATTCAGTAGAAATCTTGAATTATGCTATTAATGGAGTCGGTAGAAATGTTCAAGTACCCAAGTCTGCATTCAGTGTGTTTGCTGTTCAGAATTATGCAGCAAACTTAGGCGCCGGGCCTTTTTTACAGCGCTAGGCTGAAAAATTCTTGCGGGCCTGGAGGTTCCTAAATATACTACGACCGAGAGCAGTTCTAGAGATCTAATCAAACAAGAATCGCAGGGCATTGTAGAGCTCGTTAAAGATTTTTTTTATGGAGCATGGTTTTTCAAAAGTGATGTTTCGGCTTGTATTGGAAGTAAGCACTCCCACAACTCAAATTCTGCTTTTTCAGAAGAGCATACGACGCCGGTGAGAAGATGTGACATGGTCGTCTAGAAGAGAGTTCGCAAAAATTAAAGTTATTTTTCTATACCTCAAAATAGTAATCCTATAACAAGACACAGCGCTCAAAACTAACACATCAAATTGTCATGAAATGGACATTTCAGGAAGACTGAATTTCGTGTCACCATTTTGATACCAGTTCTATGACGATCTAATTCGTGCTAGCATAGCAATCAAGGTTTTCCGGGGGGGGCATGTCCAGATTGAGTGCATGCATAAATGGCCCTTCCATTCAATCAGATAAATCACTCATTAGGAACATAAAACTATTATTATGTTTATATAGCTGCTCGAAGGAGCGTCTCTGCAGCATCCGGCAGATTCGGTAACAAGAACACCAGCTAAGAAAGAGCGCATACTTCAGGCAGTAGACAATCGTCCTCCGACAAGCACGATGGAAGTGGTCCGCAGTACCGCACACAGGGTACTAAGGGCAAAACGATTACATCCGTACCGTCTGCAGCAAGTACAAGCTCTGCTGGTTCCAGATAACAAGCGACGGGTTGTCTGCTAAAGATGGTTTCTGCGGAAAGTAGAAGCCAATGCAGATTTCCCTGCCCTTGTGTTTTTCACCGATAAAGCTTGCTTTACACAAGACTGTGATTAAAACGCACATCACCCATTATTGGGCCAGTAAAATTCGCATATGATTCACCAGCGTGGACGCCAGAGATTTCTTCGTGAACGTGTGAACAATTACCTCATAGGTCCACGCATACTCCCTAACAGGTTGAATGGAGAAGCGTACCACACATTCCTAAGTATAACACTACCAAGACTGCTGGAAGGCGTTATGGTGCTCGCGACGCCATGTTTTAGTACGACGGATCGCCACCGATATCCACTCCTCCCTTACGCGATTACCGTGAGTTTCGAGAATCTGTAGATTGGTCGGGGATTTTTTTTCTCAAGACCTTTTAGAATTGTTCTATTTGATTAAACGAGCCCTACAATTTCTTATATTGCCTTTCAGAAAGCCTTGTATATATGTGCATATATACTAGCTTAATACGTTTATTATTATTAAACGCACCCCGAAACGGGGGGATATTTAGTTTTCAGATAAGTTGCGGACAGTTGCGCGCTTGGCGGCTACTGCGCAATGCAAAAAGGCTGTTTACAAAGGTTTTCTTTGCGGTGGCTTTTGCGTATAAATTTGCGCCACTTCGTGTTGGTATTGCGACCTTTTTAAAAAAAGATTGCAGTCTTTTGTCGTTCTGACAGATTTTATCGAACATTTTGGTATCGTTGTCTTTTAAAAGCTGTAAAATTGAATCACATTCGATCTCTTTAGGGTCAATATTGCACCTGAATCCGACGCGTTTTAAAAATCTGTTGTGCATTGTAGAGATGAAATTCTTGTCTCTCGCAAGGCCTGTATTCCAAACAGGAGACGCGTACAGTATCACTGGTAATACATATTGTTTGTAAAGGCTGACGTAGAGTCTAGCGTCCGACAGTACAAACGTCCGCATAATCCAGTTAACTTTCCTGGATGCGCGGGCGACAGTTTCTGTTATATGTGCGCTATATTTTAAACTAGTGCAAGTTAATACACCTAAGTCTTTCATGATCGTTGCAGACTGTAAATTCTCACCGCCAAGGGTATATGAGTACCTAGGATTTGTTTTACCAAAATGTAGAATAGCGCACTTTTGTACGGACAATTTGAGATCAAGCTTACAAACCCATTCAAAGAAGTTACCTAATACTGCTTGTAAAGCCGCAGCCTTAACATCATCATCAACAATAGTACACATTTTAATATCGTCTGCATACATTTTTATATGTACATGTTTCGGGACGATGTGTTTCAATGAATCAGTGTACAATATGTACATAAGCGGCCCTAGTATGGTGCCCTGTGGACAGCCAGAAGTGACTCGAGCACAGGATGATAGGCAGTCATGAACACGTACGCGGAAAGTTCTGCTACGCAAGAATGCAGCGACCCACTCAACTATTTTTCTGCCGACACCATAACTACGGAGGACCTGCAGGAGTTTATTATGTATGATCGTTTCAAATGCTGACTTGAAGTCAAAATATATGCAATCGAATGGCTTGCTGTCATTTAGCATCAAGGCTCAATCATTTTGTGTTTCAAGGAGTTGCAGGACCGTAGAGTAGCCTGGTCGATAGGCGAACTGTTCTCTTGAAATAAGTCCCTGAAGATTAGCGTTGTTGTAAACGGCTTCAGCGATTACGCTCTCAAAGAGTTTGCTGGCAACAGAAGTAAGCGATACAGGACGTTTTGTGCATCAGTTTTGTCCCCTTTCTTATGCACCGGGCACACGATGGCACAGCGGAACAAATCAGGTACAGTTCCTTCTTCAAGAGAACGTCGGAATATTAGCGATAAAGGTATAAATACTGAACGGTCGCATCGCTTATATACGAATGCGCTTATACCATCCGGTGTTTCGCTCTGCTTATTTGAGAGCTTCCTAAGATGTCGAGTCAGGTTTTCAGGGGAGCTGTCAACGTCTTCAACGTATTTGAGATTTTCTGCTGTATGTACATCAGGTTGCGGCCGACGGGAGCGCTCTGCTAATTCACTAAGAGGCGGATAATTTGAGGCGAAGACAATTATTATTAGAGTAGGTAATTAAAAAGTGTTTGCATAATAGACAGTATTACCATTAGAACAAAACACAAGTATAAACACAAGTTTTCAAAGTAGTGCTTTTTCTGTAAACGCTAAAAATTCTTCGTCCGTAATGTTTACACGCCTAATGGCTAATCCGAATTGCCGGTATTCAATTTAATTAAACCGATTTTATACGGTTCTGCTTGGATATTCAAGTATTTAAAGCCGATACCGCTTTTTATCTCCAACACAGAAAGAGAAAGATTTAATAGTGTCAAAATTCTTACAAACACACCCAAGAGATTATTTTCGTTTGGTTAGTTACTTCGTTTTCTACAGAAAATAAGCTTAAACATCTCACTTGACTCTTCAGAGTGCTCATATATATATATATTTTTTTTCCAATTACCTTTAGTGTAACGCTATTAAAAGTAGAAAGCGATTCTGACGCCAACCCCGCCACGAACAAAGATTTTTTGGTAAAACATTAAGTGGGTGCAACCTGTTTAGAATGCATTGAAAATCCTCTTCTCAAAGCATTATCTGCAATTTTGGAAACGCAATCTTGTTTGATCGCCGAGAGTATTCGTTTGAATACACGGAGGTCACCCCTTTTGTAAGTCGGTCACGCGTGGTGTCACAAAATTATAATGCAGATGGATGAATGATGATGTCTTATAAAAATGCCTTTTCCACTTGCTGGGCGATGAGCTGGGCGATTATTGATGAACCAGGGCACAACTTAAGGACTAACCTTTTTTGGGCTGTTTCTTAGACAGTATTTAACGTCCACGGAGCACCGCTCTCCCTTTGCTTTACGAGACGGACCCCAATAAATACAATTGTGCAGCGGTGGGAATCAAACCCGTGCACCCTCGCGTCTCCTCTGGTCCCAAGGTGCACGCAAATGTGCACACCACGCCACCGAGCTCGATACAATTTTGCATATCACAAATAAAGCTCACGCTACTTCAATAACATGCTCTCGAATCTTGAGAATATATTTTTCAAGTCGTCTGCGTAAAGCGTGCACGATGCCTAATTCGGCAAACATATGTTAATGCCTAAAACCTAAATAGTCCAGAGTATCAAACGGAGAGCAGAATCCTAAAGCAAGCCGAACGTGCAATGGCAGTTGAAGAGACACACATTTTGCCTTGGTATCAAACAGGCGATCATGAGAAAGCCATGGCACAGGACATACGACGCTAGATTCTACTATCCGCTACGACTTAGTCCTAAATCAAACATCTTATCAAGGAGTCGATTACGGACCCGTCGTATGGGAGAGCATCCCGCAGGAAATTCGTTACTCGAAGTCCCTAACCTGTTTTACCCGAGACGTCAAAAGATGGCTTTTAAATCGAAATACGTGACCGAAATAGGGGATTTACTTAGAGCAATGGTCTAAATTTTGCAGTTTTTGTTGTCATTTCGAGTTATATTGTCTATCAGGTTGTAGCTCAGTGTGCTCCTTTACTTTGCGTGTCAGTATCGCCACTCATATGGTATAGGTGTTAACCTCTATTTTTATTATCTTCTTTTTCTCTTTTATCCCCAAACCCTTGTACCACTTTTCATAACGAGAACTTAAGCATGTGAATGAATGCAGTTCCGTAAATAAACCATGTTTGAATTGAATTGAATTGAAATTGACTATCATACTAACGGCTAGCGACAAACTGACGTTCATGCAATTGATATCCTTACAATCTGGTTTGACTTCTTACGGCCGTGTGCACGTAGAAGGCCTATTTTGAGAAACGGTGTTTGTTAGAATCAGCGACGGTATAAATAAAGAAACTGGTTCACGATATTCTTCTTCTGCATGCGGTCATTGTGTGCTTAGCAACCAGCCGCATAATCGGACATAATCAACTGGCTAAGGAGAAGCACACATTCAGACGGGGCCGGTCATCACTGAACGTTGCTCTCTACTCCAAAAACAAGGTGTACCGCACCGTCCGAACATCCATGACAACAATCAAATTTTTTTGTCCTGCTTGTCGAATTTTTAGACTGTATGCTGGCGACCTGGTCCTGTGCTCGCTCGCAGATTTGATCTGCGAGCGAGCAGGCGCGAAAGTTCTCATTAAATGTATCCACTCTAGGATCTCTGATTTAAAGAGACTGCTCTGACAGCATCATACGGAAGCCAAGTAATCTGCTTGCACCTGACGCAGTCTAATCTAAAAAAATTTTGGGATCAACTGAAGAGCATGTCAGTTTGCCGTACCAGTCTCTGACCGTCTAGTGCATTTATTGACGGTAACGCCACGTTCTTCAAAGATCTAAGGAAAAACGAGAATCTCCCTGACGGAGAGCGGCATTTGCGACTGCCCTAGCCAGTTACGAAGTTACATTTGCAAATATCTCATTCTATGAAATCCAAGGCGCCGCAGTAGACAAACGTGACCGTAAACGCGCAAAATACGCATGTACTAGCGATGCGGTTCGCCGAGATAGCGGGCTTTTAGTGTGGAATACGGACAATGTCCGCGTGCAGTCTGACAATTCACATAGGATTGCCCATTGACCAACTGTAGGCTTTCTTATATTCCGCCCGCTTTATCGATATATAGCCGGTCAGCATTGCCACTTCGGCAAAACGATGTGCTAGCCATTACTAGTTGGAGAACTTCAAGTTGTAGCCACACGTTCTGCTCTTTTCGTCGCCACAGTACAGGACCGAAGCGGTTATATATATATATATATATATATATATATATATATATATATATATATATATATATATATATATATATACATATATGGCAATACTAATGCATCATGGATTGGCTAGTAGCTACACGGAAAAGAAAAAGACATATGTGGTGAAGCTGCGACGATGCGGGGCCTTGATGGAAGAGAATCTGCACCAGTGAAGGCTTGCGCACGCGAGAGCATGACTCCCCTGGGAGTGATCCGCGAATAAATCCAGCTGCGCATTTCTCGCAGTCATCTCCATAAATAACCAACTCCTTCGACGTGGCTACAACTTGCTCGCACATCGAAAACAATACCAGACCATATATAAATAGCCTACAGGAACCGTACAGAAACACTTATTAAGACATCTTGATGCCTTAGCGCCCTCTCTTACATTCTTCAAGTAGAAGACGAAACGTTGTGTTGTATAGTGTGTGTGTCTTCTTGGACATCGTGCAAAAGAACTCTCTTGTTTCACTACGAAAATGCGCTCGCTCACACGACCCTTCTTGCCATGGCCAAATTACGCGAACTCAAGGCTCATGCTCCATCTTCTCCGGATCCTGGCTCTGAGCGTTTTGGATACCTCAGAAAGTATCACTCCACAAAGAGATATCAGAGCAACAATGATGTGCGCCGTAGAAGAGTATTTTGCGTCTAATGATTCGGAATACTTTGCTTGTGGTTCAAATGCTATTAAGGGTCGTTGCACTAAATGCGTTGAGCTTTGAATTATATATATATATATATATATATATATATATATAAGTATAAGTATGTATATGAATAAAAACATTCGTTATCTTTACCCGTGTGTTGCTTATATTCCATGCTACACGTTGCATCGCGTTTCGAATAAAAACAATTTGAATATAAATATATATGTATATATATATATATATATATGGGGTGTTTCAGAAATCGCCCAATAATCGTTCAGGTTTAGCACAAGTCGGCGAAAAACGATTTGTTTTGCAAAGGAACGAGAGGCGAATATGTTTTCTAAAAAAAAATATAAATAAGCGTGAAAGCCAAAACATACGAATTGCAAAGAGTTGAATTTCTTGTGAATTTTCTTCAATACAACATTTTTCTGCTTTGAGTTAACGTAGAATGCAATTCAGCAGATGCAACATTTTCTTCCAAACAATCAGGTGTGATTGGTTTGTCGTTAAGATGACTGGCACTCTTACAGTCGCAGATTTAGTCAAGTATTTCAAAACACCCTGTATATACAGGGTCTCCCAGAAATATTTCAAGGGCAATAAAATGTATTGCAGAGCTTGTTGAGCCATCTCTGCGACGATCCGATCCGTGGTTGTGGTGTAATTAAGGTTTTCCGGCGGTCGTGACGAGATTGATTGCATGCATAAATTATCTCATCCATCAGATAAATCACTTTAGGTCATTTAAGCACGCACGTTATATTGACATGCCCGTAAAAAAAATATTTTTTTTACAATCACGGTTTGCATTGCTAATGATTTGATACCAAAATTATTGTCGTGGAATGCGCATTTGCCTAAATGCGTTGCTTTTGTGCGCTGTGAATGACATCATCTGGTCGGCATTATTTGTTCTTTAAAATTGTCTTACAAGCACAACGGTATGCTTAGTCTCTGTACAGGAGGACTAGTTGTCTCGTGATTCCACATTTTGTGCTCAATACTTCTATTGGAAAAATATTTGCTTTAACAAGCCCTGCGATTTCTTATATCGCTCTAAAAATATTTCCCTTTCTGGGAGACCCTGTGTATATATAATTCATTCATATGATTCATGAAGCATTGTCCGCGTACTATTCTAGCATTCATCTTTAGGTGATTTACTCTTCTACGTTGCTACGTAAGATGTCGCACCTCAGCCTCGACGTACTATCATCAAGCGCGATGCGTACCTTCTTACGCCCCCGCGCAAACCTTTTTTGGCCTATTCTACAACGGCAAATTGTTTGCTTACCGCGCGGACGGCAAGTAACCGCTTTCTGTACCTGCTAGTCGGTTGCGGATCGGCAATGGAAACAATCAGAGTCAAGCTTAGGTCACCTATGACAGGATCGGATTGGCAGTATTTGTTCGAGTGGCACTGAAAAAGACCGAGGTCAGCAGAGGCAGCGTAGCAGTTAGTTGCGTACCTCGACAGAGAGCTTTAGGATGGAATAGCATGCACTAGTCGGCATCTGTTCACAAGATACATAGTGCATCGGCAGCCTCTGAACTAATTCGCCCGATAGGACGGTTGCTGAAGCGTTCAAATTCTATACAAGGGCAATATTAGGTTTATAATTGTATGTTTACTTGAACTGCAGATTTGTTTAGAAATAGACTGTGTTTATTTATTTTATTTATTTTGTAGCATTCATTTATTTATTATATTGATTTTGTAGCGGCGGTGGCTTATGGGGCTAACGCACCGGCTAACGCACGAGCCATGACAACCACGGTTAGCAAAACAATTGCAAGTTCTTGCCGCGGCCTTGCTGGTTGTATTTGTTGGACGTGGTTGTCATTGTCCTGCTGCTACATACCTCTGCTGGAGAAAGCCTATATAAACCCAGTACGAGAACACGATGACAATAGATACATTTAGACGATGTCGTGCCACAGGCAACTTAGCCCACGGGCGGCACCTAACTCACCACCATCGCAATCATCGCTTATCAACGCCAAAGGTTGTCGAAATGACCCATGTTTGGTATAAACTTCACTGTGGCTGTAAGGTCACTTACTTGGAGATAGGCACGTTAATGCGCATGCCTTTTAGTCATCTAATGTTTTGCAACTTGTTGTTGTTGCAGCGTTGTGTACGAGAACGTCGGTTCACGCAACAGCATGGACTGACGTTTGATGTCCAATAGCACGCCAACATATTTTTCACCTTGGTCTGTAATAATACGCAATTTATACACGTTTCTGTAGTAATCTACCTCTACAAAACGGCAAGTGATTCAAGCTCGAATGAGGGAGTTTAGAAGAGAAACAGAGCTAATGATCTCAGTCAAGGACGGTTGACAGAAGTGCCCTGTAGTAGCTAAAACATATACTCTCTGATCAACCACGGCCGAGCTCGCACTGGTGTGCGTGTTACATCTTAGATATTCACGCTATCTCTTCCAGGATTTGGAACTTTTTCAGTTTATCTCGGAAATGAAATGAACGACACATCCTTGTGATGCGCGTGGAATGACCGAACGCAGAATCTAAGCAATACTGAAGTCTGTCATCTTTTTCTAAGGCGTCACTTATCACACCTGACAAGTTTGGACACAAGAAATAGATCCCCACACCTGAGATCGCGATCGAGCTTACCCGATGCCGAGGAAGTATGGCGCACTAGTTATGCACGCAACGCGAGAGAGAGTTACAGAGACGAGTTTTATACGGGACAGTGTGCACGTGCAACGGGAGCAGCAGTAAAAAAGACTAAAAGTGCTTTCGCCATTTTTACATCTCTTATCTTGCTAATAACGCGACCAAAAACAACTACATTTTTGAGAAGTATATATATTTATATATATATTAACGTGAATTCATAATGAGTACAAAAATTAGTGTAAGATATTCACTATATTTTTCTGTAATAACAAACTCATATAGAAATGTCCACGCATGTATATGTGTGCACATGATGAGCGCCACTTCGCGAGAATGCATTGTTAATATATATACGAGGTGTGTTCAAAAAGTATCGCGACTTTTGAATTTTCGCGGGTTACGTATATTCGAATTTCGATTTTTGGTGGCGTTATGTTGGTACTCATGTCTCTCACTTATGCCGACAAGCTCGGCCATTTTGAATGTTCACTTAATTGTTGACAGCTGCTTTGCTTGCACGTGTTTTGGATCGTCTTCGATTTTTACCTATTCAAAAAAATGGATCAAAGAACCTGTATCAAATTTTGTGTGAAAAACGAAATTAAGTGCGCGGATGCATTCCGAATGTTGACTGTGGCATACGGAGAAGCTACCTTGGACCGAAGCAACGTTTATCGGTGGTACAAAATGTTCTCAGAAGGCCGAGAAGATGTGAACGACGAAGAGCGTGCCGGACGCCCGAGCACTTCAACAACAGACGAAAAAATTAATGAAGTCGAGAAAATGGTATTGGCCAATCGTCGAATCACGGTTAGAGAAGTTGCTGAGGACCTAAACATATCGATTGGCTCGTGCCATTCGATTTTTATCAATGATTTGGGCATGAGACGGGTCGCCGCGAAATTCGTACCAAAATTGCTCAATTGCGACCAAAAACAGCATCGCATGAACATTGCTAATGAGATGTTGGACTCTGTCCGCGACGACCCAAATTTGCTCCAGAGGGTCATAACTGGTGACGAATCGTGGGTTATGACGTGGAAACCAAAGCTCAATCATCTCAATGGAAGCTGCCGCACGAACCAAGACCGGAAAAAGCGCGCCAAGTTCGGTCGAATGTGAAAGTTTTGCTGACAGTTTTCTTCGATTGCAGGGGCGTGGTGCATCATGAGTTCTTGCCACAGGGTAGAACGGTCAATAAGGAATATTACCTGCAAGTTATGCGCAATTTGCGCAAAGCAATCCGCCAGAAACGCCCGGAAATGTGGAAGAACAAAAATTGGCTTTTGCACCACGATAACGCCCCTGCTCACACATCGTTGCTTGTGCGCGAGTTTTTGGCCAAAAACAACACACTAATGATGCCGCAGCCACCGTATTCCCCAGATCTGGCCCCCTGTGACTTTTTCTTGTTCCCTAAACTGAAGAGGCCCATGAAAGGACGACGTTACGCTACGCTTGACGAGATAAAGACGGCATCGAAGGAGGAGCTGAACAAGATAAAAAAAAATGGTTTTTTGAAGTGCTTCGAAGAGTGGAAAAACCGTTGGCACAAGTGTATAATATCTCATGGGGATTACTTTGAAGGGGACAAAATAGATATTCATGAATAAATGAATAATTTTTGAAAAAACACAAAATTCGCGATACTTTTTAAACACACCTCGTATATATATATATATATACCAAAATCAATATTAATGATTCCTAATATTTGAGCATAGAATTATTATTAAATGAATTTTATTAGTTTAATGTAATACATGAATTAATATAATATATTAACACGTCAATGTAGGTACACACTTTTCATTTCACGTTTACTCATATCGGTAGCGCTAAATAAATAAAAATGATCACAGAAGATCAAATTCGCGTAAAAACACGACCAGAATGCTTAGGCGAAATGACCCATGCTCAGCCACCCTGCAAAGCAGCGAACTGATCGTGTTTACTAGAAGCTCACCTATTTCAATTTGTCTGGTGAAGTCTACTCTGATATGGCAAAAACAGCTGTGAGCACAAAGTATTACCTAACGGGTGACGCGTTTCTTTCGTCTCGAAGCGTATATGTACTCGATGGTTAGTGCTTTCCGAACAATGTGTCAAATTTGCTGCCGGTAGCACTGCGGCTGTAATTACGTTGGTCTATTCGAGAGATTGGAGAGCCAGTTCGTTCTAATACACTGCTATCTGATTCAGCTGCCGCTGACGGCTGGCACCGGTGTGCCTAAGCGCCCTTTTACTCCGGCATTGTTTCGCATTGTTGTTTGCTGTGTAAGGGGGGGGGGTAACTTGCTATTTACAAGTATATTAGGCTGGCTTCAAATCTGTGGCCCAGCATCGCGCGTATCCCGACCCATCAAGTAGAGCAGGGGGGGGGGGGGATGTGGGGGTGTAGGTGGAGTGTGGGGGGGGGGGGTGATATGGGGATGGAGTGGGAGTGGAGGGGGAGAGGAGTTGCCTGGTTGTTCGGACGGATTGCCGAAGGGCAGGCCTGTAATCCTGCGCTTCCTGCTTACTGATGAAGACGCCCGCTCGACGTAGACCCGACTTGGCTTTCCGATCTGCTCGAGTGTATAATGACGAAACGACGGGAAGGTAGCAGCCGCACCAGTAGCGGCGGCAAGATATTGCCAGTGAGGGCGGCGGCGGGGGCGGCCACTGTCGCCGAAACGCCGTAGCCGACTGGGCAGGTCCTATGGCGTGGTGGTTGGCAAGTGAGCTGTGGAGTGGGGTAGAAATCGAATCCAGATACCGCCTGGCGGACAAACGGGCGGGTTGGCGCGAATGGCGGTCTCATAACTTGATAGCTGTTGAGAGAAGAGTGTAAGCCAGACCAGAGCTTGAGGTAGAGGTAGTAGAGGTAGAAGACGCTAGATGAGAGAACGAGATGGCACAACGAACAAGACACTGTGAAAGTGAATGAACAACAGCTGAACACGTACGTGTCGATAGAGGGAGATGAAGAGAGACGACGACAATAAGAGGAGATGAAGAGAGACGAGACCACGACAATACGAGGAGAAGAATAAAGCGAACGTGGGAGGTACCATGAAATATATAGATAGATAGGTGATAGGTAGATATATATATATATATAGAGAGAGAGAGAGAGCGATAGATCTACCTTAAAGGAAAGAGAACATGTTGTATTAGAAGCCAACTGAGAATTCCTCTATCAGTTCTGAATGAGCGGGTGCTGATGATGATGCGCAGCAGACGCAGAGAACCGATTAATTGGGTGATTTTTGTCGTTGTTCCTCTATTTTTCTCTGGCCGTCTGTCTAGTGTGCTTGCTCGTGTCCTCTTGATCTCATCTATCTGTCGATCGACACCTTATCCGCCCCTAATTCTGACGCGCTGTGACTGTTGTAGAGCGATCGACCGCAACCTACGTTGTCTGTCATTTGCGATTCGTGCGATGCACCACGACCACGCGATGAATCTGCATGCAGTAATCAGAGACGAATGAGCTGTGACGGACGCTAATATTCCCTCACCTTGTCACTACTAGCTTTGTGTCGATCGGCTCGGCGCAAATCCTCTTAGATCCCCGTAGTAGTACCACTACGAGTAGTAACTGTAATCCGGGTGTTCGGGTTAGCGTCGAGAGCCCAAGTCGAGAAGTGGAAGACAAGAAGACGAGCATTCTCGTTGTCGTGGTCGCCCAGTTCACCACCACCAAAGGGCTGCTGAAACCGAATCTATACCGAAGGAGGCTGGCTGGTCGGTCGACCAGCGTGCGGGAGAACAGAGGAATAAAGCCATAGAGCGGCATACAGCACAATGAGCAAAGTGACAGGAGAAATAAAGGCAAGAGGGCAGAAGGCGACATAGCAACGGGGCTGAAGAGCGAAGACGATTCATTGCAGCCTGGCAGAGAAAGCGTCTAAAGACACACCGCGGCTAGATAATCTAGATGACCGGGACGCCTGGTCCCTGCTTGCCACAGGCCTATCACTTGGCTTACGTTCTATTTATTAGTGTCGTTATTATTACTAGAACAGTGTGTAGTCTTGTTGCTAGTTCATATGTATCGTTTTTCTCAGTGTTGTATAGAGTAGGAAATAACAATAGCATTATTGTCCTCTACAACGCCTCATATTTACCAAAAGTGCACATAGCGTAATGTATAAGACAGTACTAAGGTAAATACAATCAGTGGATGGCAGGTACATATATATATTTATATATATATGTCGAGCCCGGTGGCGTGGTGGCTTAAGTCTGCGCCTCGCAACCGGAGGAGACACATAGTTACACATTAGAATTTATTGGAGTCCGTCTATGAAGCAATGTGAAAAACAGTTCCGTGGACGTTAAATCTTGACTGAGGGTCAGCCCGAAAACATTAGGAATATATGCTTTCATAAGGCTCCAGTCGTATCCGGATCACTTCGTCGTTGTACTCTAAACTACACTAACAAATGGAGAAAAAATATATTATATATCTTTTGCGATATCCATATTCTGTGTGACGCGCCACGAAAAGAGGGGACTAACACGATCGGTCTAAGCAACAGCAGCTAGTCTGAACTGAGTGGTCTATAGTTAAAGAATTTGTCGAACACCGTCTCAGCTCGCATTAACCTCTTTGGGTTCTTTAGGTTGGTAACCTTGAGACAATCGCCTACAAAGGGCATTTTCAGGTCGCACCGTTTAAGGTTACACCAAAATTCAACTCAGCGCAAAAGTCTGTTCTGAACTCTTTCAAACGACTCCAAGTTCCCGCATCTCCTGCGCTGTGGGATACATACGGTCATTACGTAAGCACAGCATCTAATACCCCGTGTCCTGATACCAATGACAAATTATTTGTACATATGTATTCGATCATATCATATTAAATGTTATTGCGGCTAAACTTGCGCATTATTCAGCTATATCTCGTCATCCTTGCTCACGCTGTTCACACTGCGGCAGGTGAGAGGTATAGATTTCCATTTGCAGAAAACGACACAAACGCACGACGAAAACAACAAGATAGACACGATACTGGGCCCTAATCACAAGCAGACGGCAAATTGTTCTGCTGTGTTAACAACAGATGTATGGGAATTTGCGCATTTAAATGCTTAAATTAAAGACCTATGCATCACCTCGGATCAACAAACAAATAAACGAAAACACAAACAGTTGAGTTTTGCGGTATCGATGTTGGTGCCTTATTATAGAGCGCAGAAGCCTCTAAAAGAGTATTGGCCAAAAATAGCCAAGTAACATAGTCCCAACAGAGAGAGAGCCTGAAGGAGGGGTGCCCCTTAAAACACTACAAGCAGTGAAGATTTCCGTTTATAATGAACGGTAAAGAAGAAAGTAGAGCGATTACAACGGCAGGTAGCCATAAAGCCGGTAGAGTCGTAACCATCTGCATGGATTTCTGACGGGTCATTCCCAAAACAAAATCATCGTGTACATAGCAGATGAATCACTGTTTTTGACTACATTTGATACACACCATCCGTTTAGATATCGGCAGTAGGAGGCCAACATTTTAGGAACTGGTTAGTGTTGGTGCACCTTGACAGCGGATTGACACTTGCCGGGATTAAGGAACCAGACGAACGTCTAAGAATTCAATCGGGACAAATCTGAGAGGTAGGAACGACCCTGAATAAAAAATGCGCTCTAGGTGCCTGATAGATAGTATATATTTCAAGCCGACTTGTCAGGAGCAACGCAAATGAATTTGTAATCCGAGAATTTCTGGTCTTCTTGAAGGTGTAGGCTATTCCTTGCTGAGAAAGACCGCAGCTTCATAATTAGGAATCCGTCAAAACGCCATACAACCGCCATACAGTTGAACAAAGCGGAAATTTCCCTGCAATTTGCACTGGAGTAAGTTGGTTCGGATGACATATCCGACGACGAGCCACAGTGGCGCGTGGACGACTTCGCCTGAGAAAAAAACATGGACAGCTTGACATAGGGCAACATGAGGGCATAGATAACAACATGAGCGTTAAGGCGCACACACACACACACTTTAAGCCATGAGCAGACAACGAGCAATTGTTGAGCGTACGACACCATTGAGAGAGTGAACTAAAGCGAGGGAAACATAGAGAGCCAGCAAAAATTAATTGCTTTTCTTAGTACCGACATCGGAGTTCAACTTGTTACGATTTAGGCCTAAAGCGATTTAAGCTTAGATCAACAGCAAGGTAGAACACTGTTCAGATGTCCTTAAATATTAGAGAAGAACATCACGAAATCAGAACGCCGTCTAAACCCGACATAAGTATACGCAGTTTTACAATCCGGGGCATTAAATCTAGGGCACCAAAAACATGCCAGACGAGAAAACCGCCAATCAAGGAGCCAGAGAGTAGCGCTCATATACTCATGCAAAACATATAGGAGCAATTAATTTAGGACATCACTGTTGTCAATTTCGTCAATGTGTTTACTTTCCACAGTTATTGATGTGATGTGTTCAGTATAGCGAACCGCAATATTCACAAATACATATTTTGCATGGTTTATGCGCACATACAGACATAAGCCTCAGTCTTGCATACATCAAGAACTTGTGCAAAGCATATCCAACGTCATTACGGTTTACCCTGAACATGCCAAATTATATTATTATTATTATTATTATTATTATTATTATTATTATTATTATTATTATTATTATTATTATTATTATTATTATTATTATTATTATTATTATTTATAATTCGCAGTATGCTGAGACTTGGAGTAACTTGTATTGGCACTTAAGTTGCTCGACAAA
Source organism: Dermanyssus gallinae (assembly GCA_003439945.1). Taxonomy (NCBI): domain Eukaryota; kingdom Metazoa; phylum Arthropoda; class Arachnida; order Mesostigmata; family Dermanyssidae; genus Dermanyssus; species Dermanyssus gallinae. The sequence continues at coordinate 110,981 of QVRM01006175.1, forward strand.
GAGCAAGCTGTAATTTACTTATAGGTTAGGATTTTTTGGATACAAGCTTAGATATAACTATATTGTTAAATGGGACCAGCATGGATAAACAACTACCGCAAGGGACGCTTAGCTAAATACGTTTATATGAATTAAGTATTTCCTTTACTTGTTTGTGATTGCGATAATTGAACACAGTGAAGCACCTTTATTTATTTCCAAGAGTTCAAACAATGTCTCTAGCAGTAACGTGACGAAATTACAAATGTAATGGAGTATGAATACAAAGCGGGGTATTGAACAGTAGATATTTAACGATGGCGTGTACCACTCACTGATTGCAGCTCTTTGAATGCTACCTGCATCCGTGAGGGTTTTCAGGAGCCAAGCGTGGCTATAGAATCTCCAGCCATTTATTCGATTACCGAATTATCGAAGAGTAACAAGACAATGAACCAGTTTTATCAAACTAATAATAATGATACTATATAGCATTTTATATATGTTTATTCCGTTATTTGCATTGTTTTACAATAGAAACGTTGCACCTTCTGACGGAACTCCTTTTCTACCTAGGTCCTATCCGTATCCGATTCATGTTTACTTATTATTAGAAGTCATTAGAATGTCATTAGAAAAAAAAACACAGATTAGCTTTAACGGGTAACATGTCAAGCAGAAGTGCGTGAACGTCAAATATGTTTTAATCTAGCGCCACTCAGTGTGTGAGAAAATTACATTAAAGAGCAGGACGTGCCGTGCCGCCGTTAGTGCACGGAAGATTCTCTGGCCCGCATTAAATTTCCTAGCGGGCCTTAGATGATAGATGTGATTTTGCATGCAAGACTGTATCCAAATCCGAAACGTTTTGGTGCATTGACATACGTTTGCATTTTGCCTAGGAACGACGAAACGAACCTAATGCAGCAAGGTGCTCTCTACCAATTTTACTATACTAGCCGGCACTTAGAGTGAGTCATTTGCGGACGCGTTTAGGAGTTAAATAGGAACCATTGGAAACTCGGAACGAATGTTTAGCGATCCAAACAAGTGAGTGTTGGTACTACGAAACTTGTTCTAGGCAGTGGTATTTACATTTTTAGATACAGAGTAATACAAGATGACCTGAATTGAATTGAATTCAAGATGACCTCCTATTATAGATGCATGTCCTGCTTTAAATAACGGGATAGCCAACCATTTTGAGCTGTTATAGGATAGAATCGAATTTTAAAAGACGCCCTCATTTGCACAACGGGGTAATTTTGTACACAAAACGATAGATGAAATGATTCAGCTATACAAAATTGACAAGAAAGCGGGTTGGAAACCTTTCCGGCCGGTGTATCCACCTTGACATACGCCAAGCAAACATATTATGTATGTGTTCAGTGCGTGCAACTGTATTTTTTTCTATAATAAATCATCTAAAATTGTGTTAATTAGATCTAGAGAAGATTTGACTATTTGTGTTACATGAAGGCTGAACTAAAGCTTATAAGACGCTTGAGCACTAAGATCGCGAGTTACAATTTTAGTAGGTAGTGTGACACCGAAACCTCCAAAAAAGGTAGTGCGACAGCATCAATTATATAGTCATAATCTAAATGTTCACAGAATTCACAGAAAACGCATTTGTGCGTAAATAACATTATTTATTTGCCTTATACAAGCGCCTTATACAATTTACAGCTCGTTAAACGTTTAGGTCACATTTGACACACAAAGCATGTTCACAGAAAAGCGGTAGATCCCGAGAGCTTCCAGGTGAATGCATGCAAGACAAAACCGTTTAAATTGTCGGCCTCCGGTGATAATAATCAGTCATGCTAACGTCATCCGGAATAGAAGCTTAATTTAAACTTATAAAAGAATGGCGATAGTTAAGGTGAGCGAGATCTCGTCAGCATTAAGGCATCTGTCTTCCAAATGGTGTTAGGCTTATATGTCGTATGCTAGTCGAGCGTATGCAGGCAACCATTATTGTTGTTGGTTCTGCTCGCAGTGTTGCATTAATTATCACGCGGTAAGTTATCATATATGCCGACTGTCCTTTGTACTTGTTGTTCTAGTAGGATGGATGTCAAAGGAAACGTAGATAATGTAGGTATATCGCCGTATTGCCATGCTTAAATAAACGTAATTAAATTATAAAAAATAAAAATGCAAAACAAGCAACAATAAAGTTTCTAATCTGGTGTTGCCAGATCGGCGCTATCAGAGCTGTAAAACAATTCAACAAAAATTTAAGATCATCTTGCAGGTGCCCTAAAGGGCAAATAAGTATGTAAGTAACTATCCCAGTGTAGTGGCTGCCCAGAGTCCCATCCTTCTTATTCTAACGCAGCTATAACTGCTTATCTGGCTTGTCTCGTTCTCGTAACGGAAATATAATGTTTGGTGCCCCATTTGAGATTCCGGTTTTTTCTAGTTGACTTTAAACGCATAGTGTCTTAGCTGTTGCAGCCATCTATCAATTCGACGAGATGTTTCCGCCGCACATTGAGTGTGCAAGTGACATGTGCTGTTGGCTGTTCTATTTCCGCTGTTGTCTAAAAGCGACACTGCCCACCACTTCCTTCAAATCATCGTGCGCATCAATGCTTGAAAAGCTGCCAATGGCAGTCCGAAGTACACTGATATATACCGAAGCAATCTCCATGGTCGTATCGTCTGCATCATTCTCTGGAATGCTGTCGATCTTTGGGGTAGTCCGAAGTTCACTCAAAAATCTATTTCGGGCTAATCCTGAGCCAACACTCAGCGCCCTCAAGTTGGCTTTCACATTGCTTCGTAATACGGATACCACAAATACAAATGTGCAACGGTGGGGATCGAACCCGTACACCAATGTGTCTCTTTCGGTCGCGAGGCCTACGCAACTGCAGACGCCACTGGGCTCGACAAGTCGGGTTTGAAGTACATCTGTGTCTACCTACATGGTAGTACGCGGGTATTCTACCAAGGCTGTAAAACGGGCGCACCCTCTCAAATCGACCAGAAGGCCCTCTAAATGCGATATCCGAAACACGTCGGACACTACAGTCTCGTTTATTTATCTACTCTCCCGAGTACTCGGGAGGAGTGGACGCAACCAGAGCTTTCGCAGAGTCTCGAAGCACTCTGGAAGTCCGGGCAAGGCCTACATGCAGACTCACGAGAAGGTTGTAGCACGAGGCTCCCTCCTCATGGTCTCGAGGTAGTGCTCAACGACTTCGAGCTTGACGGGACTGGCAGGAGGGTTTTTAGTGGGCATTACGTCAGACTCGCCTATAATGAGGCCCACACTATCCTCCAACAGCATTGGCGGGGGTACGTAAATGGCATTTCCCTTTCTTAAAAAAATAGATTCACAATATTCTTACACGCGCGTTTCGCCCCTACAACCATATCGAGATCCACTTTAATGATCCTTTCGACTCGGTTACCTACGCCTGCTGCTAACTCTTGTTTTGCGCGGCGTTGAAATTTTGCACTCCTCCTAGCCCGTCGGCAAACAACGCGGCCCAGGTGTTCCTTGGCTTTCTCTTTATTTTTCTCCGTACATATTCTTGCCCACAATCTATTCTTGTTGCCAATCCTTCCAGTGCTCCCATCCCCCCAAGTTTACTACAAACACTTCTATTAGAGCGCTACTCTCTCCTGCTCTTAGCTCACACATCAGCCACTTCTTCTAACTCAATTGTCTGTTCTTTTTAGCCCCCGATATCAGCGTCGTCACTCTAGTTGTTCCTTCTGTCTCGCCTACTGCGCTCTCATCACTGCTGTTCCCGTATAAAGCTTACACCTAGGCGGCCTTCCATGCACCAGTACAGTGCTCGCTACCTCGGAACAATGATGGGATAAAGTATACTTGGTCATATAACCTGTTCGTATAATTTAAACGACCCGGCTGTTTCTCGATACCTTCTACCTCACGCATTAAGTGCTCTATTCTTCTAACTGTCTTTGTGCTCTCCGGCTCTAGGGATTTCTATTCGCCTTCCATCGATACCTCTGCCACGCTTCTTGCAACAACTTACGAACTGCCCGTCGTCCATGCACGTGTAACATCTAGCACGCCTTGCTGGGCAGCTAATTGCCCCCTGTAAGTGTCGTCCCTATTTACATACCTTGTATGGTGCCTTCTCGCGTTTGTCGCCACGGACCTCGTTGAAGTCCCCCACCATCAATGTTCGATTCTCCCGCGGACCTGCAGCATCTTTCCAGGCGGTATCTGTCGTTTCCATTCCGCAGTGGGTCACAGACCGCAATTGGTCAGTTAGCGGTGTCGGCAACTAAAAGGATGAGAGCCCGGAACGAGCGCATCATTCACCCATCGTAACGCGATGAGCAAGGCTACGCTCAGCAGACCGTCAAAATCGTTCAGCAAGGAAAAATATTTTTGAGCAGTCTAATCTCAGCAGGTAAGAGGACAGCATTGTCGCGACACTCAGCCCGACGGCTTGATTAACAGGCAAGCGGCCCTAACTGACCACTTCATACAGTTGTTTGCGTCCTTAAATACGATACACCTTGCGGTCCTCTCTATGTAGCTATGTAGAACGATAATATCGTTACAGAACGTAGCTAGCTTAGGCAAAACTTCAGCGTACGAGATGTCATACAGACCGCCAAAAGCTCACATAAGAGAAAGGCTACCTATCCAAATGGAGTTCGCAATAAGCATCTCAACTGTCCAATGTCAAATAAGCCCCACAGAGACCACTCAGTCCACTTTATGTTGTGTCCATCTGCTTGTAGGCTGCAATTGACTCGGCGGCGAAGTTATACCCTGGTGAGAGTAAGCGTCCTAAAAAACTCGATCTTCTAGCCGGTTAGCTGCAGGAGAATATTGTCTATGTTGATTTCAAAGCCTGTTGTTGAGTATCGTCTCGAATGTCTTCCCAATGGTATCTAGGAGACATATCCGACGATACCCACCTGGGTCTGTCGGCAGCCTTCCTGATTTCCTTTTCATTCCTTTCTTGCCATTTCTGCTCAGCTCACATTTATTACCTTATTTTTGTCGGCTAGTATCTTCTATAGATGTCTCCTCTTTGGCCTCTTTCTCGTATCCACGGTTTACTCGATCCCGGCCGTTACGTTTAGCATAACTTTATCTACGTTTGTCACTCTTTTCTCTAGCATTTTCTCGCCATTTTATTGCTGCCAACACTGCTCCCTCCATCAGCAGCACATGCACACGGTCTCCGTGGTAAACAAACTTGCATTCATTCATTCTCTTCTTGACGTTGTCGAGTCGTTCAATCAACTCCTGCTTAGCAGCCATTATCTTATTCTCTCTATATTTAAAAAAGGTTTTTTCTTTGATTCGGTTACTTCGTCTTTGCACATCCGTCGTCCCATCACGGTGATAGTGCTCCTTTGACAAGGGGCATATTTAAGGCCACATTTATAAGCGAGGCAGATAACCGAAGGAATGATGTTCCGAAAAGAATCACCAGCAACACGCGTTAAGCAGCGCCCCCCCCCCCCCCAGCGTTTGCAGATGTCTCTCACGAACTATGACCGACAGTTGAACTCTAGCCGCTTAAGACTAATTAAATACAACGTATTACTGTATTTATTAGCACTGGCGACCTCAGGCAACAGATTCGAGAGGTTAGGATGGGAGCAGTTGACAACCATACTAAAGCCATACGTAACAACTGTATTTTTGAAGCTTAGTTGAAAGAAGTGACCAATGACGGGCCATCCTTCTTAGGGACCTACATAAAATTAGTTTTACGCAAGGAGCTTCTCTGCGTAATAGCGCCAAGGATTTTAAGCCTGAGCTAACATGGATATATGGTTGCCCCGATAAGTGCGCGATGGCAGGCAGACTGCTAGAGTCGCCTGCCTAAACGTCTAGAAAAGTATATTGGCTCAACCTAAAATCAGAGTGGAGTGGCTAAGAGACCGCAAGAATGAGAAAGTGTTTCTTCCCTTCTCATTGAAGTATCAGACATTTAGTTACAAGCCGGGGCGGTGTGAAGGAGCCCGCCGCAACAGACGAGACATGCTACTGTTACGGCGGAGAGGATCATGTAGCAAACGGGTGAAAGAACTGTCCCAAATGCTATGTTTGTAAGAGTGAAGGCTACCAAGCTGATGCAGCCAGATACTCTGAAGGCAAGCGCTCCCAAATGGAAAAAATGGGAGCGCACTTTCAAGTAGCCAGCTAATAGTGCAAATAACTGCAATAACTGCTAAAGTGCAGCAGTAGCCGCAGTAACAGCAAGCAGTGGCTTTATAGGCATACCCGTGATTGTAAATGTAAGTGCGCTGCAAATAAATCTTAGCAGATACCGAGTGGCCTACAGCCGGTTAAATAGCATAGCTAGAAGACTGCAGCTTAATGTGTTTGCTTTGACAGTAAGCCGAATCAGGCGTTATTAGCTAACAAGAACAATTGGACAACGGATAAGGATGTGCCCATTTGGTGGCTCCATTGGAGCCCGAAAAAACAACAGGGTTGTGGAGGCGGTTTCATAGATGTGCATATTAACGAAGAGGGGCCTTTTCTGTATAAACGCTAACACTACCCGAACAAAAACCTAGGCGACTTCTCGCAATTTCTAGATGATTTAGACGCCAGCATTGACTCTCAGGTAAAACGATACAAAGTAATCGTCACGAAGGACCTAAATGCGGCAATTTAGTTCATTACTGGGGACACAAAACAAACGATAAACGTGAGGAAATGCTTCTCGAGTAGTTGGCACGAAATTACCTATACATAGTAAATGCAGGGTCAACTGGAAATTGAAAATTAGATGTATAAAGAAGTCCGGCATGCAAGACCGACAGGAAAAGCCTACAATGCCTTTAAGTGAGTTCGCAAGAAACTAAGCCCCCTTATTAACAAAGATATAACATATATATTTTTGTCGATCGCATGCCGATTATAAAGGATTACATACCGGCCGTAACGTCTGGTAAAAAAAACTACAAGGTCGTGATGAAGATGCTCTGAGTTAGTGCTCCAAAGCTGTATGATGATTTGGTAAAACAAATCATCGAGCAGCTTTTCGAGCGCTTAAATGCGGAAGGGATGTCCGTCATGAGGATAGCGGAAATTGTTGCAGTCGGCCAGACCCTTAAGAGCGGTAGCGCTATAAGCCTTGACGGAGTTCCTCCCGGGGCTACGAAAATCCTACTTGTAGAGAGCCCTAAAGCGCAAGTGGGTCGCTGACAAACTACTGTTGGAGGCAAAATCCCAAGAGAGTTGATCAAGGCCAGACTGGTATTGATATCTAAAACTTTTTCGGGCTGACCCTCACCCAACATTTAACGTCCACGGGTTTGCTTTATAAGACGGACCCCCATAAATAGAAATATGCAACGGTCGGAATCGATAGTTTGATATAATTGATAATTTCCTAGATTCTTCTGTGTCATGATCTAACGCCAAGACCCACTGTGGAAGGCCAACCACCAGAGAAGCACATTCAGGCAGTGTTTTATAGTATACATGTGGATATGTATTTGGTTTCTACTATCTAAGCTTGAGCCTAAAGTATTAAATTGTGATATGAAACTCGTATCGTTTTAATTTTCAATTATTGTATTTGGTTTGATTAAAACATATTTTGCTTTGTAAAGCAGAATTAACAGCTGATATACAATTCATTCCTAACAGGTGTTGAGGGAGGAACAGGCCCTGCAGTGACTTCTATGCATAAATGTAAAACATGCAATCGTGTGTCTTCAGCAAAAGCGGACATTTCGTCGACAAATGCTGAATGTGCCACAGATGCAACAGTTCTCACTAAAGGTAGCATCAAAAATGGGGTTTACGGAACACAAGATGGCAAATCGACTCCACTCGTTGATACAACAAAGAATGCCCGATCCAGCCGGAGAAACAACCCGGTGTGTAAGGGTCCATCGTCTGCCTGGGTCACGTCTGAACAAGGTATGGCCCTGAAATCCGAGTTCATATTTAGTATCGAAGCAAGAGTTTTAAACGGCAGACATGCCGACATCGAGCCGGCAGCTGGGCAGGCAGCTGCACAGGTGCATACTGACCAAGCTGCTGATCTAACGCAGAAGAACGTTCAAAGTGGGCCGCCCTCAAAGGCGTACCAAGCATCGGTCGAAAATCGAGTCAGCCGAGCCTTAGATGACGCAACTACTCTAGTAAGCAAATTTCTTAAAGAGTCTCCAACAATCTCAAGGCAAGCATCGGTCAATCAAACCAACGTGACTAAACACATGTTTAGGGCTAAGCTAAACACTAAAACTGGGTTTGCTGAAAATAATATTTTGGAGCTATGTGTAGTTTGTAACGCTCGCATGATACCCGCCGCAGTCGAGCAAAACACTGCCAAAGCACAAAGCATTTGTAAAACGCAGATCGGGTCATGTGTGTTACCGACTACTGCTAAGAAACACGACCACCAGGCTTGTGTGAAGCCAGCGGTCGGGCCAACACAAAAACAGCAAATTGCCTTCAAATTGAACGCTACACCAGAAGTACCATCTAGATGTGAAATGAAATCGATGAAAGCGTACGGTAACTTACACGCCACTTTGGAACGGCCCGTACAGGCTGACCCCATAGTGTACCATGCATCCAACAGAGAAGACGATCCCCAGACCCAATTGGTTGTGCAACAAGTGCCTACAAATGACAGAGTTCAAGATATTCAGAAGAAAGCCGCTACTAATGCTCAGAACTATCGTAAAGCCTCACATATATCGGAGCGGGCAGTTGCCCCTATTGCTACTCCTGCTAAATCAACAGATTTGGGGGAACCTCATGACATGGGCGGATTACGGCGCGTTGCCCTGTCACCAGTTACGCTTCAGGCACATGCTACGCATATACAGCGATCCGCTCAGGGACTACAAGCCGTTTCTACGCAGTGTGAAATGGCCAGGCTGCATGTCTTCAGCAAATCGACAACTCAGCGTTCACCCGTTTCTCGGCCACGCGGAGTCGTTTCGGGCCCGCGAGCAACTGCGAAAGCCTCAGCTGCACCTGAATATCCAATGCGACTAAAAGGTCAAACCATGAGTGGACTGAACCCGTTCAAGGTTCCCACTTCGCTAGCCTCGGTAGGCCTAAACCGCGCTACTCGGTCAGAGGCAGCAGTAGTAAGTAGAAATGAGTCCACATCCCGAGCTGATGGAAAATCACAAGTCGTTGCACAATCTCGAATGGCAGATGAAACCAACATCGTGCCTTACGTGCAAATTGTCAACGGACTAAGAGATAAGCGAGCGCAGGGCGATATGAAAGAAGCTCGAGCTCCAAAGCGTGCCCAAGTAACGCAGGCATACGGAGATACCAACAATCAGCGCAGAAGTTCTATGAGCTGGACCACGCAAGGGCATAGTGCAATACAGTGGGTACGTGGCAGGACGCGCTTTAAACTCAATAGAGCCAGAATAGGCAGAGCAAAGACGAATAGCTGGAGGAGGGGAAATCGTCTACAGCAAACTAATACTAGTCTAACTAGCCACACTACTTCCAGTAAGACGGAGAGTTTTCGTAACAGCACTACCTCGATCATGTTCAGTGGTATACAACATTCAAAAAGTACGGGATTTGCTAAGATAGCCCGTGGAAACTCAAAGAGGAGGGGAGGTGCTGCAAGCTATAGCAAGCAACAAAGACGCCCTTATAGGAGAACTGGAAGTTCTAGGAGGATACGCGCCTTAAGGCGCCAAGGGCGGCAAAACAGAATTTTTTCGCGAAATATATTCCGTCAAACGTCTACGAATTTTCGAACTGATGAGCAATGGAACAGGACGACCTCGGTAGGCTCAAGCAGTCGCAGAAGTCAAAATGCTCGTTGGAAAGAATCTTCTGTAAGAGCAAACAGGTTTGGTAACGGACGTAGCATATGTCTTCCAAAAAGCACAGCCGCAAAAGGCAAAGTTCAGAAATGTGATGGAATTCAAGGCAAGGGTGGTCGCCAGATCTTCAATACGGTAGGCAAAACGGCAGATGGATACACACTTGTGAGCGAATTTCAAAAGACAACTAAGGATAATTTAACAAGTCAACCAAGTCCGTTGGTTACGTCTTTGACAACAGGTGAAGTGGTTTTTCATATGAACCCTCCCCACGGAAAAACATCTACGCAATCTCTGAGAAACAATTTGGGAGAGAACAAAAGCTCGGTAAACAAAGACCCGTATAAGGCGAGTTCGCCTTCTATGACTAATAGGTTAAAGACCCAAGGAAAGCTACCTGAAGAAAGTCAAAATCGTAGCTATAAGAGTCTTGCAGCACCCACTACATTTTCTAAAACTGGCAAATTTGTCTATCCAACTACAATAACTTCAAGGTATACCGCTCCTGTGAGAAGTAAAAGTCCCCAAATGGCTAAACCTCCTACAATTAAAGGCACTGTAGTGGCAAAGAAAGGTTTGATTGGAACGAACTCACCAGTACCTGTAAATAGTAAAATCCCAACAAGTCATTTAAGTCCGGTTTCAACGGGTGCCCGGTTAGTAACAAATAAAATCAAAATAACCACTCGTTTCGGTAAAAACGTCACTTTCATAAAACCCACAACTTCAATTGAGAACCCACCCCTAGTTGGAAAACAAAATCCGGCAAAAAATCCTTTAAAGAATTGCTATGCAACACCTGCAAAAAGCACAGCCGCAAAAGGCAAAGTTCAGAAATGTGATGGAATTCAAGGCAAGGGTGGTCGCCAGATCTTCAATACGATAGGCAAAACGGCAGATGGATACACGCTAGTGGGCGAATTTCAAAAGACAACTAAGGATCATTTAACAAGTCAACCAATTCCGTTGGTTACGTCTTCGACAACAGGCGGAGCGTTTTTTCATATGAACCCTCCCCACGGAAAAACATCTACGCTATCTTCAAAAAACTATTTGGAAGAGAACAAAGGCTCGGTAAACAAAGACCCGTATAAGGCAAGTTTGCCTTCTATAACTCATCGGTTTAAGATCCAAGGAAAACTACCTGCAGAAAGTCAAAATCGTAGTTACAAGAATTTTGCAGCACCAACTGCATTCTCTAAAACAGGCAAATGTTTGTATCCAACGACAATAGCTTCAAGGTATACCGCTCCTGTGAAAAGTAAAACTTCCCGAATGGCTAAACCTTTTACAATTAAAGGCATTGTAGAGACAAAGAAAGGTCTGATTGAAACGAACTCACCAGTACCTATAAATAGTAAAATCCCAACAAGTCCTTTAACAGTTTCAAAGGGTGCCCAGTTAGTTATAAACGAAATAAAAATAACCACTAGTTTCACTAAAAACGTCACTTCCATAAAACCCACAACTTCAATAAAGAACCCACCCCTAGTGGGAAAACGAAATTCGGCAAGAAGTCCTTTAAAGGATTGCTATGCAACACCTGCAAAAAGTTCAAAGGGTAAATATGTTTAAAGAGCCTATTCCTTCAAGAACTTTTGAGTACGCTTGTTAACAGATCCACGTATAAAATACGGCTATTGCAGTAATGCATTATCTTATGGAAGCCCAGTCGGCGTGACAGCATCAGTTTTATTAACGGTCTTTGTTAGCATGAAATGCAATTGAAAACCAAACCTTACGCAAGCCACTGGAAAGTTGCAGAGCTCATATAAGCACTGTAGAATAAACCGTTAAGTTGTAATTAATTACTTGTCAAACAATTATTTTTTTTTAATTTAATTTAGTTCAGTCATTGCAAAGCCTAGAAGCCAACGCTGAAAATATAACCGCTTAATGTATTCCACACGCGCCTGCAAATAACCGCTGATTATTAAAGACACAAAATTCTTTAACGATTTGTTATCATGGCAGATGGCCAAAGGGACTAACAAAAATAAAATTGGCTAATATAGTTGACGGAAAAAATTGTGTTTTGCAGCTGACCACACGCTGCTGAATAAATAGAGACACTCAATTTAAAACGTAGGCTTTAGATAATGAATGGCGTACAACATCATTTTGTGGTGGTAAACATTTAAACTTAATAACTTCATCACTCCTATTAGATCAATCTCTCTCACTACTAAGAAATTATGTAAATGTCTAATTGGGTGGAAGCCTGAGCGCGCGTGAAGTTAGTAAAGACGCAGAACTATAAAACAATTGTCATTATGGCCATCTGATTCATACAAATATTGATCCGCTTACATGGGAACATTTTATATTGGAACGACATCAAACAACATCGCATTGAGAAACATATTTAAATCTCCAAGTGTCCATTTGGTCAAAAAACGTTTATGTGTTCCGTCACACAATTTTAAGACTCATGGAATGCTGCCTCCTTAGATTGTTTGGTTTGAAGGAATGTGCAAGTAAATTACTCCTCCTAAGTTACTTCAGTGCTGTTGTTACAGTGATCAAACGGCGTATCAACATATGGAGGAATAGCTGTCGTTGTGTCAAGAGAACAACCCGAGTGCAGGCATCGCAAAACTATCCGTATGAGTTGGGCACTTCCATGTTTGTGTTGAACACCATCTGCGTCGTGGTTTAGTATGAAAACAAGTTCGAGTAGCACTTTTTTAAATTTTCGAGAAGAACTCAATGCGATATGGGCCGATAGTTTTCTTCGTTATTTTTTAGGACTTTTGTTTTTGGCAGACGTGACAATGCTAAAGGAATTCGTGCACAGCACCTATTTATTGCTTGTAAGATTGTTTGAAATACCAGCTTTAGAGCCTGGGCTAAAAACAGAGCGAGTGACTTAGAGGAGATAGAGGGAATATCTTCAGAGATAGGGCTAGACTTACACACCAGATTCAAAAGTGACCTGAATATTTGGAATTCTGAGAAATCTATTGGTATATTGCATTTAATACCCATCGAAGAAATCTCGTGTTGCTAGACCCCTGTTACTGATTGAAAAAATAAACGGTATTTTTTTAATATTAAGTATACAATCAAGTGTATTTAAAATATTTTAGTCACGTTTAATAATTTGATCTTTATCGCAAGGATTCGATTTACAGACTTTAAGTTGAGAGCTTGTTTTGTCTTGATTGTCGTTAAGAACGGACGTCCGCTGACACGGTTTGGTAGACAAAGGGTTTGGGAGTCTTTTACAGGCCTTGTTAATCCCGGGGGAGCGCCACCTTCTAGTACGCATCCTAGGCCGTTACAACCACCTGCTACAGCTGCCAAGACCTGATGCGGAACAGCCCTTGCTAAAAGTGTGTCCGCAGAAGAGCAAAATGAAGTTAACACGTCGCTAACAGTTTGCAGTACCTTAGCATATTCCTCTGACGGTTAACGAACTCCGCCAAAGCTGGATGTTTAAGTTCAAGGCAACCCTCTGGTTGCCCGCCACTGCGTGTTTTGCGGATCATTACGGGCCCACAAGGTGCCACTTGTGCCGCCCTGAGACGTAAGTGCGCCTCTTAACTTGTTTTCGGGTGCCAACGCCCCAATCACAGAGCCTACCCTTCATGACAGAAGAACCCGTCAGATGCACGTGCCATGTACAGTACGAGTGAAATGTCTCGACACCTAAATTGCCTTAACACCTCAATGCTTTATATGCCTAACGGTGAGTTCCAAGCCCGTAGGGGACGGAGGATGGTCTAAAATTAAAAACAGCCCATGAAAAAATGTTTTTAATTCTAGACCATTGCGTCGACTGTATGATGTGTCCCGCCTAGGAGGACGGAAGCGCCTTATTTGGAGGCGTAGGACGGCTCTAAACAAGCGGTGGCAAAAATAGCTAAGAAGGACTTAACATATTCTAAACACAATGCCACCCATGATTCTTAACCAAGCGCCCGCCGACATAGGGCCCCTCACCACGGGATAACAAAACGTTACGGTACCGGCCGTCGATGGGGAGTCAGGCTGACAGGTGCCTGGCCGCCCCTGGAGAGATTGTCCTATACGTCAAGTAAAACGTTAGTGCTGCAGTATCAAATGCAAAAACTTGCACTTTAGTCACAACCCTCTATGTAAAACCGTGCCTGCTGCCGTGCCCAGAAATCTAAAGGCGGCATGTTGGTTTGCAACCTAGCCTGTTGCTCGTCTCTTGGAAAAGAGCGTGCTCTCCTCTGCTGCGTTTTAAGCTTAGCTATACTACTTTACAAATCTGAGTGACTGTAAATTAGAGTATCCTCTGCCCTGAGCTTCCCAGAAGGTATTTCCCTTGTGTTGCCAGCCTTCGCAGCCCGGGCGCCCTTGAGGGTTTACGGTTTTTTTAAAGAACTAATTAGAAAATGCGGAACACATACGTGGACACCACTGTAAGGAACTTACCTGCAAATGTAAGTTAGTAGTGTGGGCCCCAACTCACTCAAAACCAGTCAGGTTCCAATTCCCGCGTCCGATCGGGAACTGTATAAGCATAACTTCCAAAGACAGAAGTGGGAGAACAACAACTTAGCTATCCCGGAAGGCTCCGCGGGATTTGTCATGTAAAAAAGTTTTTCTTTTTCCTGGCTTGCAGGATGTTATTCATAGTACGACCAATACTGACCCAATCGCCACGTTACTTAATTATAAGCTCTAGGTAGACCCGCATGCTGAGCGGCCCATTCTGAGCATCACAATGTTGTAGTTCAGGCGTGTCCTCGGTTTCGCTTGGGCTGTACTTGTAAAATGGAGATGCGGTTTTTACATATGCAGATAGAAATTCATCAAGAAAAACAATGACTATGCCTGCGGCAGAATAATGTATCTGTCTTAGATCCTAGAAATTGCAAACACAATGCAATTTCTGTTAGGTTACCACGTACATCTTCAGATATCGCTGTCTACTTTTTGCTTTGACTGGATATACTAGTGCTTCCCGTACTTGTGTTGTCCCTAAACAACGCAGACATCCATCCACTTATTGCAAGACGCAGCTACTCTAATGCTTCACTGAGAGGGCTGTCTATCTGTCTGTCTATACATCGACGTTCAACAACGCTTTGCCGAAGAGAACGGAACAACTTGCATCATCGTGTCCTCTCGAGTGCCCTTTTGAGTACACTACTGGACCTGGCTCGTGAGATTTCCCTTCTATCCCCCTACTACTAGCTCCCTTCCTCCCCGACGCACGCCTTCCCTTTTCTCGGCCCGCCAATAGTTTGCCTCTGATGGCAACATATGCCCGGCATGTGCCGCCGTACAAACGGCCCGGCTATACAAGTGCAGCGGCAAAATATGACGGTGACGTTTAGCGGACCAGGCACATGCTCGTATAACCGACATGACGACCGGGCGGGTGGACGCGAACTCGTCTTAATGGGCCTTGGTCAAGCCGTTGTTGCTCATAGCTTCTCGGTGCTTACATGCACCGCTCTCTATACTCCTTTCTCGTCCTCCACTTTCGCTGCTACTGCTGCTGCTACAAAAGGTCCTGCTTGTATTCTTTCCAGGAAAGACAGCCTATTATTATTATTGGCGCCATTGCTCACACCAAAGCCCCGAGTGTGGAAAAAAGCCCCGAGTGTGGCGAGCGGGCAAACTCACAAGCAGACACGATATTGTTCACCTTCGGGAGCCAACTCGGTTCTCGGAGAAAGGGCCAGAGAATACAGCCAGTCAAATGTGTTGACATTTTCTGCTTATTTTGTTCCGTGGCCACGGCAGCGCTCATTGCCCCCAAACTTCGTTTTACCCAAAACTGTACTAGCTTGTCCGTATACACGTTTATTATTTTGCGCTTGTTGTTGCTATTATGGCACTTATTGTTGTTGTTGTTGTTGTTGTTGCTGCGGTTAATGTTACTGTCGCTGCTGTTGTTAATGTCGTAGTTGTTGTCTCTGCAGCGGCGGTGGTGGTGTACTTATACTGCCGTTGTTTTTTGTTAATTTTGCTTGTTTTGTTGAATTTGCCAGCTTGTCTTAGTTTAATGTTAGCAGGCAGAGTGACTGTATAATTTTAGAGGAATTCTTGCTAAGTCGGTCCTTTGAGACCCCGTCAGTTCGACTGTACTCATATTAGCGTAAACAACAGTTTGGTGTTGTTCGCTAGTGGGGTACCTCATATCGTTCTTGGACATTATCTCAATTAAATCCTTGGTATGTCATATATCTGAGACGAACTTATGATCGACCGAGGTTCTCGCCTGACCAGATCGGAACCCCACAGGGGCTGCCGAATAGCCGCCGTCTCAACACAGAGCGTTTTTTTTTCGCAAAGCCATTGCAAAGTACAAAGTAGGATGTTGATTGAACATGTCTCAATTTGTATCACAAAAAGTTGGATTGTTAAATGCTTAGCATGCATAGTAGTTTAAGCTTATTAAATGTATACTACCACGTATATACCGAATGCTTCAACCTAGGCAGGCTAAACTCAGAGGGTTGTAAATTTTGTTCACATAAACAATAAACTATTGTGGAGCATAAGTCCCTGCCAATCCAAAAGCGCGTCGGCCTAGGGAAAGCTCATTGACATTATGATGCTCCGCACCAACCTATACCGGCGGCATCCCGAGTAGTTGAACGCACAACTTTCGAACTCACTGATGCTCTTCCGCGGAACGTTCGGACTTACTGACGAAGGCCCTCTGCTCTGCGGTATATCAGTGCAAGGCGTTAAACCGACGGTTTCCAAATGGCTCAACTCTGGCTGCTACCGGGTCAGAGCGTTTGATTTACAAATGCTAGTCCTAATTCGTAACCGCCTAAAAATGCGATATTTATTTTGCGTACATCGCCGTTTTTATCGCCGATTTTTGGATTTTGAAAAGATGCAGGCTGAAGTTGAGGACGAGAACCAGATGGTGTGGGAAGCAAAAACGAGGCCCCACTGCGCGTTGAGAGGGAACCACTGTTCGACTTTTGTTCAATTTTACCAGGTTCTCTCTGCGAGTACTTTAGATATGTTTAATTCATGCGACAGTATCCCGAAATGACGTTTCGTGCTTGAGTTAATTCAGGATGCCATAGTCTGCTTGAAACTAAAAAAAACGTTTGGCCCCAATCTAATACGAAGTCTGCAGTAAGCAATCAGAACGGCCTAACTATTAACGCCAGCAAGACGAACGCCATAAAGATCCGGCTTCAGATCTTGGGCGATAATTGCTACCATCGGACCCATTTTTTTTTATCTCTAGACCATATCGGACCCTGTCTCGCGCAGTCGACACCTCTCGTTAAGAACATCATTTGTCGACTTAAGCATTCTCAGACACCAGCTGTTCGACAGTTCCGCAAGTTATACGACTGGAAAATAAAGCAAATCTCCGGAGAAGTCTTCTTTGGAGTGAGAGTGAAATTAGAAACATTCGTGTATTAAGCTGTTTATCCTGACATACCTTCATTAAATCTGCGATTGCGGGAGTTCCCGTCATTCTATTGACCAACCATACCTGCGTGTTTGGAAGTTTGCATCTGTTGAACTACACTTCACGTTCGCTTAAAGCATAACAAATGTAGTACTAAATATAATTCTCAAGAAATAAAACAATTTGCAATACTTATGCTTTTACGCTTAAATACTTATTTTTACAGGACATTTCCGCCCCTCGTTTCACTGGATTTTTTTTGGCCGGGTTGTACTACACCTCAAAGGTTGTTGCGTATATATATATATATATATATATATATATATATATATATATATATATATATATATATATATATATATACCTGTCCTGTACCTAAAACGTTCTGTTTAAGATTGGCAAGGTCTGCAACAGCAAAATTTCTATGACAATAATGTCGATGTCATTGACGCTGATTAACCTACACACTGCAAGAGGAGGCGATACCTCACTACACCGCTGTGCTGTCAAATTAATCTCTGCGCTACCAGATTGACTGCGCGAGCACTCAGGCATCAGCTTTTTGTCCAACGCCGCGGATCTAAAGGGAAGCGGAGCGGGCTTCTTTCTACTATAGCGTCAATCTACGGCGTTATGGATGTAGCACTCTCGTCGATTTCCCCTCGTTCGTTCGGCTCGCACTGGTCTCCCACCAGCGTTTCTCGATACAAACCAATGATGAAAAATGAAAGCCACTTCAAACGGTGCTCGGTCGGTCGTCGGTGAGTAATAATATAGCATTTTGGTCAAGCTGTTGCCAGACCAACTTTTCGTGGACTTCCCTTCCCATCGAGGCGCCATCTTGGTCTGAGGGCAATACATTCTATGCGGCTTAGCGAATGACATCGGGAGGGTAGCAAAGCAAAAACAACCCCTCCTCCGCCAGCCCCGCGACCTCAAAAAGCCTCATCGCTGTTGCCGTCACTGGCTTTGATCGCGTCGAGCGCGGTCTCCAGGTCTCGGACTTCACGCGTTGTCGCTGGATTTAGCTTGAAAATTCTCGATGTCTGCCCGGTTAGTTCCTGGTATTGCTGCTGGCTGTTACTACTACTACCATTACTACTGCTACTAGAATGACCACACAGATGTCGCGGATGCGAGGCTGAGTCTCGCCGCAAAAGCAGACTCGAGGGTATTTGCCGTCTTCTATCTAACAAAGCTTCTTGGCCCACCTATAGGGGGCCACTGGGAATTCCATTCGGTCCATCGTTTGCCCGAAAGCCCATAAATAATCAACAGCGGCAGGTGGGTAGGGGAAAAACGGGAAGTAGACGCAAGCGCACGCTCCGTGGATAGGCACAGATGGGAAATGCTAGAAACTTGGGCTGATGATTGTGCACTCTGCTTATGCATGTAGACTAAACCACATATAGATTTAGACGACTGAATCTGGAAGCGCAATTTGTAAAATGGCGTCCCCGCGGATTTTTTTTTCTTTGATTACTCTCAAGTGATAAGCATAATGGACACGTGAACCAATCAAGATTGAGGTTAAGGAGATCGTCTTGTTGTTGTCCCATTGTTCTGCTAATCTATGTAGATTTCGTCCGAGCTAATGCCAACTAACGCGCGCATGTAATACTGAGAAATGCTATCGAGTACCTGCGAATGTCTCTATGCACGTCTGAAATGACTCAAATGTGTCTCTTTGTGACAGCACAAAATCTTGATTTCAATTCATTCGATTTCCCCCTCGTTCGCTCGGCTTTCACTCGTCTCCCACCAGCGTTTCTCGATACAAACAAATGCTGAACAATAAAAGCCACTTTAGACGGCGCTCGGCCGGTGAGTAATAATTAATATAATTGTTATAATAGTATAAATTAATAAAATTAATTAAAAAAATAAGTGTAAAATACTATTTACTTTTTTTTGGAAGGGGGGAAGTTATTCTATTTTTATTAATTCATCGAATAGGACCTAGTCACCCAATAGGACAGCTCCGGTTCTCGTTATGTTACAACCGACTTGCAATCCCAAAGACTCTAAAAAACACCTTATGGGTCGTATAATGTAATCATTTGTTCACTGTAGTATAGAATAGTGAGCCTTGTATTCGTTTAATGTTTAGGGTCGATACGCTAGACTACGTGTAGATTGGCGTGCACTTGACGCATAACATACCTGCCTTCATTTATTTATTTACTGTTCAACGCCCGGCCAAAGCTACAATCTATCTGACAATGTCGAAAACGTTTCGTGGCTCTACTGAAAGTAGAGAGCTTCTAATAAGCACTCGCTGACCAGCGGGACAAGGTCGATAGTGCATCAAATCTACCGACATCTCTGCTTTAGCTAGTGAACACCTCTGTCAGACAAGAGAGGATATAGGCCGATGGCTATTCAAATGCTTCAGAGTTAATCTGCATTACAAATGATGGTGTACTGTAGGTAGAGGAACTAAATAATGTAGTAAATTTAAATTGTATATGCTATATGCTCGTGGTATACGCAATACATATCGGGCCACATACTTGATATATATATATATATATATATATATATATAATGAGACTGTGAAGTTCTCAGGTTCGACGTCTGTGCCACAGGCCTTAAGGCCCATTGCGAGCGTCGAGACATGTTTTGTACTGAATATATGTTAAATAAATATGCAGAAACAGTCTCTAACATGCAGAAAGTCGAACAGCCTTAATGGCAAGTAGTTAAATTAGGGCAAGTGTTAAGGCGTATGCAATAGATATCATGCTGCAGTGTATCAGGCGGCTGTCTGTCTGTCTGTCGATAGTCTGAACTAGCAGCGAAATGGTTAATCAGAAAAAAAAACACTGTTTACTAATTAACTCGTGTGTCTCGTGCCCACAACAAACGAAGCAATCTGTCAAGCACTACACGCGTGCCGACACACAAATCCATATCTTTCTATTAATAGCACTAATAGGACACCGAAAAATAATCACGACGTCACGCATGATGACGATCGCAATGGCACATTGCTGAGGTGCATGAGGTCGTCAACGATAACGACGATGATGACGATGACGACGATGACGACGACGACGACGAAGACCATCATCGAGAACAATAAACGGCGTAACGCGTTTTCACCTTTATCGCACCGCACCGCGTCGCATCGCACCGCGCACAGCGTACAGCGTACGTGTTCCCCACGCAGCCATGGCTATGAATGAGCTAACCGCTCGCTATAGCCAGCCAGCCAGCCATCATTTTCGGAAGCAGCATCATTTCGAATTGATCGTAATAGCCTGTCTGTCTGTTCCCGTCTCTCTGTCTGTCTGTCTGCTTACTTGCCTGCCTGCTAAGATGAGGATGAAGTGGCGGCTGTTATCGAGCTCTGGCCTGCTCTGGCCTGCTCTCTGTTTAGCTGGCCGGCTGGCTCGCTAGCAAGCTGACGGGGTCTAGTTGGGTGGTTGGTCTGTCGCCGGGGTGCTGCAGTTGCTGTTCGCTGCTGCGGCCACCCATCGAATAATGATAATACCACTATTACGCTTTGGAAAGGGGAAAAAGAAAGAGAAAGAGAGAGAGCCTTGCTTAAAACCGAGCGTCTGTTCCGGGGCTTCGGGCCGAAGCCGCCACCGAGTATCAGATTAACGTAATTATTACCATCCTGCCCGGAGTGCCCTGCTCAGCAAGTTTCTCTCTCTCTCTTCATTTCTTCATCCGTGCCGCCCTTGGTTCCGCGCTCTCTCTCTCTCCCTCTCTCTCTCTGCCTCTCTCGCTCTCTCTGCATCTATATATCTTTCTTTCTCTCTCTCTCTCTCGCTGGGTCGCTTGCGCTTCCGCTATCTATCTAGTTATATATCTCTTGATGTGCCTCTATACTAGGTGCACGCCCGTTACCCGCATCTCACATTCTCTCTGGCAAATCTGAACGCGATCTATATAAATATACACACACACACATATATATATATATATATATATACGTATGGGCGCGCTGCGCTCGTCTCACTAAGCAAATTCACTTAATGCACAACGGGTCCTTAACGGGTCGTCGTCGTCGTCTGTAAATCAGGTTTGCCAAACCGAGTCCCTACTATCTCGTCGTAACTGAATCACCTTATTTATTCAGGCTCGGCCCCTGCCTGTGTCCGGGTCCGGGTTCGGGTCCCCTCTTTTTGTCTCTAGCGTGTTTTTTCTACTCTTTCAGATCATATAGTTCCGCCCCCTACCGGCCGTCCGCGCGCCCGGCCGCCCTTCCCAGCCTCCTCTGCGCGGTGCTCATTGGTAGCGGTCCGCTTTTTCTACACCGTCTTCCCTCGTTATCTAGTTTTTGATGAGTCAAGGATACGAAAAACAATGAGTACAGTTTCTGATTTAGTTTTGTCACAGTGCTCGCGCATATATATGCATATATATATATATATATATATATATACATATATACATAGACGCCATGTATTATTATTTTCTTCACATGTACACCTAGATACGCATGTCACCTTTTTATATCAGTGGCGTCTAAGCGGCAGCGTAAGCAGACATCTTGAGATATCTAGAGTTTATCGACAGTCCTTGTGCCAACACACGTTGGGAGTAATTAGGCGCAACTAGATGTATGTAGGGCAAATCCGTATGCAGAAAACGCAATGACAGTTCCTTTATTTTTTATTGCGATTGTCTTTACGTTTTCTCCACACGCTTTTGCCCTACATACATGTAGTTGCGCCTGACTAAACCCTACGTTCCTGGCACATGGACGGTTGAGGTACCCTAAATGTCTCAACAAGGTCGAGTCCGGTGGCGTGGTGCAATCGCCTGCGCCTCGCGACCGGAAGAGACACATAGATGCGCGACTTCAAGCCCCACCGTTGCACATTTGTATTTATGGGGTCCGTCTATGAAGCAACGCGAAAAGCAGTCCCGTGGACGGTGAATCTTGGCTGAGGGTCAACCCAAAGGACTCTAAATTAGATTATAATTTTAACTGAGCTAAAATGTTAATCATTGTAATCTTTCAGTTTAGCAGTGGACATTCACGCTCGCATACTATCGTAGTTCAAGACATGCTTAAGTCGTTAACAGTATCAGTTCAAGCTGGATAACACTATCTTATATGTGAACAAAGAACATCTCATACAAAGCATTTTACTACCAAATAGCCTAATATGTGATCCAGAGATCTATACACTGTGAGCCTTGATTTTAGCTAATCAGCTACTCAAGACCTCATCGTCATTCTACCACCAATAATCCCGAAGCCTGCATACGTCCAAAAATCCAATCCTTGAGACTTTCTAAACATATGTATTTCTCGCTGATCTGGGAGCCCTAGCCGAAGAACCACAAGAACCAAAAACGATTGCGGAAGTGCAATTAGACATTTTTTTGTATGGTTAAGCTCGAGATGTCGAATTTCAACAATATAATTTGACTGTCACATGTCAGCTAGAGTCAGACTTGCTAAAGTACATCAATATGAAGGTAAAATAACACACGATCTCAACATTAAACAATATATCATGATTATGTCAATGCATTCAAAGTTCATCAAAAGCTTGGTTTACGTTCTGGATATCTAGAGCATGAACACACACATACACACATTAAATCCATCGCAGCCGCATATCTGTGTATCTGGCTGAGAACACCTTATCATGAGCAAAATGTTTGTCACGCAATAAAAGGCGTATGTCATAATATGATACGTGTGCCCACACACCAGTTCATGTGATGAAAAAAGTTTTTATATTATGTAGTTCGTGGGCAACGAACTACATACAACTATAAGCATATATATATATATATGAATCACGAAATTTCCACATTTGGCACTGCTACACCGCGAACAAATTATACTGCCACTAGCAAGATGCATGTCTTAACGAGTGAATTAAGCAGAATAACGACGTTTGGGATCATTTCACGACTCGACAGTAACAAAAGCAGACCTCCTACCAGAAGCTTTTTCTTTGTTGAAACGATAGGCTTAGGTTGGCGGCTCATGAGTGACGAAAAGGCTCATATAAAGACTTATAAGGACATCGGCCTCTCTAATCGCGAAATTTCCCGTAGTAGTGAATAACTTTGTTCATTAATGTAAAAATTACGCCGTAAAAAAGTTCTGGGAGTCCAAATGCCATTTCGGAACGAAGCAAGCTGCAATTCTGAAGAAAGCGTCGAACTCTGCGCCCTCATCGAGGGCAATTGCGGCGGCGGCCGACGTGCAAACGAACGTGCGAAATATGCAAAACTTCCTCAGGGAGACACACTGGCTCACAAGAAAAAACAACGATTGACCGCTGACCGATGAAAGCTCGTCTTGACTTCGCCCACAGTACGATGTCATGGACCACTGAGTGACACAGAGTACTCTTTTCGAATGAAAAAGGTTTAACTTTGATGAACCGGATCGATTTAACTAATTTTTGCACGATTTTTGCAAGGAAGAACGAATTTTGTCAAAACGTCACTCAGGTGGCGGTTCAGCGGTGATCTGGGCCGCTGCCGGGTATCATACAAAGTCGTCGTTTTTAGACAGTCGTGTTTATTCGACGCGCTATCGGGATTTACTAAAAGCGCAATCGTCGCATTTTGAGCCGATGAAAGAGCCAGACTTCGTTTTTCAACACGATAACGCCACGATTCACACCGCCAGGCTGATCGGAAGCTGGTTTAACCAACGTCACATTGAGGTCCTACGCTGGCCTGCAGTCTCACCGGATCTTAATATCATCCAGATAAATTTACGCCAATGAAAAACAATTTTCGAGGCTTGGGAAGAGCTCTTGCAGGACGTCAACTCATCCAAAATTTGTTCAACACTATACCAAACCGAATTTTGTAGGTTATCCGACTTAACGGGAAGTTCACTGAGTATTGATTATAGTTGCTGGGTGCCGTGAAATAAGCCCAAACGCCGTTAATCCGCTTAAATCACTCGTTAAGACATGTATCTTGCTAGTGGCATTATAATTTTTTCGCGGTGTAGCTGTGCCAAATGTGGAAATTTCAGGGTTCGAAGTAATCCGAGACCCCAAATGTCGATGGAAGTCTCCGTTTTTACTCTGTGAGCATGTATCACTGTGATCTTTACACGATTGGTTATAATAAATGCGTGAAATGTGGCAAAAATGGGTGGTCCTATATTATTATCAGGGATTATATATATATATATATATATATATATATATATATATATATATATTCAGATTCAGGACGTGGTTTATTTGCGAAACTGCATTACAAATGCTTAAGTTTTCGAAAAAAAATAACACTTTATAAAATAGAGTGAATTAACACACAGTCACATGGTTATATATACAGGTGTGTACACAGTAAACCGGTGATCAGTTCATCGGTGTGATTTAGCATTTAAGCAAGGAAATACGCTCGTCACAACAGTATTGCCGGCAATATGTATATATATGTATATATATATATGTATGTATATATATATATATATATATATATATAAATGTATATATATATATATATATATATATATAAATGTACATTTATTTATATATATATATATATATATATAAATGTACATTTATTTATATATATATATATATATATATATATATATATATATATATATATATATATATATAAATGTACATTCATACATCTCAGAAGCCGTAAATGGGCAAACAGAACACGGGTCTGTGTATATGGCTAATAAGACGATAACGGCGGCGGCAGCAGCAGCAGTGGTGGCAGGCGGCGTTGTTCTACGCGTAGTCGCCGTCACCACCGTCTTCGTCGTCGTCGTAGTGGTGGTGGTGGTACTAGTACTCGTAGTAACACTAGCCTACATCGCCTTAATGAACGAACGGAACTTTCCCGCCGTAGACAGTAGTGACTGGGCAGCAGCACTGGTGGGGAGAGCAGCAATTCCCCAAGCGGAGATCGCCTTTCCGTACACCTCCTGCGCACGACGACGACGACCGCTTCTCGTCCCTCCAACCGACCGCCGCCGCTGCCACCACCGTTCGGTGACTCCCCGGGGAGCCCCCACGGGACGACGGGGCCCCACAGACCCCCCCCCCCCCCCCACGACCCGCCCGGCCCGCCCGCACCCCCTCCACCAGCTGCGCGACTCAATGGTCTCCATCATGACAACCATGAGCAACGGTGGTTGTTGGTGGTGGTGGTGGTGGTGGTGGCGGTGGTGATGGTGGTGCTGGCCGCGGGGCAGACGTCGTGGAGACGGCGAAGACCATGTCGTAGCAAAAGCGGGCGTAGAAGAAGAAGCCGTTTCTGTACGAGAAGCTCGTGCGCCGCCCTGATGGCGGATGGCCGCTATGGCTCCAACTCTCTTGCTCTGCTCGGTGGTATCTGGTGGTCCTGCTACCCGCTAGGCCGAGGCCGGTCTAGTGCTGTCCAACGACATACACACGGCCATATATAGGCGCACACGGCAAGCAGGCGCCCAGCTGGCCAAGCTTATGATGCAACAACGCGGGCGTCGCGTCTCGTTCCGGCCACCCCCTCCACTTGCCCATCTGCCCCCCCCCTCTTCCCCCCCGCAACTGGGCAGGAATCTGCACGGTTCGTGTGGCGTTTGAGCCACGATCCGACCCCTCGAGGAAATCATCATCATCAGGACGAGGAGGATCAGATCGACCCCACTCATCTCTATATCTCTCTCTCTGTCGCTGTCTCTCTCTCACGTTGCCATCGTACAACATCGACAACGGTGACAGTAACACTGTTTGGCGCGGTGACGGTTTCGGTACCGCAAATACTGCCATTGTTGTCGTCGTTGTTGCTGTGGTTTTTGCTGTTGTTGCTGTTGTTGTTGTTGCTGCTGTGGTTTTTGCTGTTGCTGCTGTTGTTGTTGCTGCTGTGGTTCTTGCCGTTGTCGCGGTCGTCAGCATCATCATCATCATGAAGTTCACCATTATTATTACTATTATTATTATTATTATTAGCATAATCATCGCCGCCGCCACCGCCATAAACATCGTTCATTTGGCCTCCATTCATAACTGTCAATGCTTAGGGACCCCGAAGCGGTGGAGGCGGCGGCGGCCTTTCTCAACGGTCGGTTAGACAACCAGACAGACGGACAAACGCACACACTGCCTTTTCCACTAGTTTCCTCATGCCTTTCCCTTATGATTTACTCTGGGTTTCTCTCTCTCTCTCTCTCTCACTGTCTCTCTTCTCTACATGCGTACATATGTGTACATATATTATTAGACCCTGATAGTGACCCAGCTGCCCCTCTCTCTCTCTGTTATATCTCTCTCTCCTTCTGCGGAGGCGCTCCATTGAAGAGAGTCCGCGACTGACCAACCAACCGACCGACTGATCTTGCGATTTACCACAGGGAGACAAATCGGCCACACCGAGCAAGAGCGAGTTGAAGATTGAAGAAACAATAGCTCTCCGGCCTCGTCGGTACCAACCATCCGGCTGAGACCACGACGAAGACGACAACGACGACGACACCATAAAGGGCCCTCTTATGCTACGGCTTTCTAAGCGGCTGGTGCTTCCGCTCTTTGCTCTGGCCGCCCTCCGGTCCCCCTCCCCCGTTGGCCAGGAGTGCACGCTGAATCCAACTCTTTACATATGAAAGGGTATACGCCAAGCTTTACGAAGATCGATGGCATACTAGGCTGGCCTTTCAGCACAGCAGGCTACAGAGAAATTAGTCAAACATAATTTGTTAGCCGACTCTATTCGGTTGTATCCATATACAAGCCAACGTTCGATCTTGCCATGGTCTACGTTGCTCGTTTGGGTGCATATATGTATATATATATATATATATATATATATATATATATATATATATATATATATATTTATTTACATATACATATATAATATTAAGAAGTTTAGAACTAAAGAACTGTTTTCGGGACAAAAACGGCCAGTTCAATAACTACTTCTGTTCTCACTTATTTGATTTGAACCTGGACATCTGAATCCTAACAAAGACCGCTAACACAGGTGTTTCGCTAGAACTGCGAAAATCTAAATTTTTCGACCAGACTTTATTTTTTTGCGTGCAAGATTTGCATGCAATTCAAATTGTATAAGACCTACACTACGAAACATATAGGCACGGTCGACATATGCGGGTCGTATGTCATGCAAACCTTTTATGGTGCACGTTACGCGTGCAAAGTGCAAAGCCTACGACGGAGACGGTTGGTGCTGTCCGTCATTCAACTCAATGCTGTGTGTGCATTCGCTTAGACGATTGCGAATCTGCCAGTACTGTTTAAAACAAACAAGCTACTTTTATCGATCCACCTCCTTCCCGTTGCCTCGACCTGAAGCCTCTTTAAATTGATCTAGTTCTGTGCCCACCTTGGAGTGGGCGCCCCAAGGTCGACTATTGTGTAATTGAAAATAAAATGATATTATATATATATAAATATAGGAAATACCCGGTAGTCTTCTTGGTGCTCTGTCATTTATGGTGTGTCGCTTTCTACAAGCGGCGAGTTACCAAAACCGCTCTGAACAAATTGCAAAATTAGCTTAACAAGCCGTAGTCCGTAAATACTCACATTCGGCACCCAACCACCAGTTTTACCCGCTTGTGCTCAAAACAATAAGAGGCTCGGGATCCCTTATGGCACAATCTCTTTTCAAGGCCGGATGCTAGCTCAGAATGTGCTCTGGTGAGAATCGCGTCGGCTAATAATACGCTAGAAGCTGTTTGCCGATACTATATTTAACGCGGGAATGCGGCGGCTGTCTTGGAGATCTCGGCTTGGCGGACCGAGCTGGTGGGATTGGGCAGCAACCTTGGGCAGTGTAACGCAGAGTGACGGGCAGACAAATCACTGTATATATAGTAAAACTAATCCAATCCCGGTAGCTGGAAAAGCTCGACACTTAGAGAAGGCCTACTATATTCTAAACTAAGTTAAATTTAGCACAACCTAGATATACTTGGAAATCGGAACTTACTATTAATAAATGTATATTTTCAATGGTTTCGCGTTTCTTATAAGTTTAAATTAGTAGAACCAGTTATAAAGCTAGACGGGCGCAAAGCGCCTAGACATTACGGAAGACCTGTTGGAACGTTTAAACACAATAGTACCGTGTTTGCCGACTTCTTCCACTCTATTCTCTCAAACATAATTAAAAGCTCTTAATATATTGAAAAATTGAAGAAGTTATTCTTACGCCCGATTTACACTAATGGCTCTGAATCATAAATAAGTAATCCACTTTCGCGAACATTTTTGTGATCAGTAAAAACCATTAAGAATTTAGAAAAGGTCGTAGCTGTGAGAACGCAGCGCTCACTATCTAAACAAAATTATGTTACGAAAATAAATGAGATGGGGATACCTGTATCGCATTTTTTGTGACTTAAGTAAATCATTTGCTACAGTGCATCACGCAAGACAACTTAACAAAATCTTTGTTTTCCATCCTCTTATGAATGTATCCTGAAAAACCTGAAACATTCAAGCATTATATTCAAGTTTTGCTGATGATATGCCTTGTGAGGAAAATTTTACTCAGGATAAAGGATGCTAAATACTTTATTGACCACTAAATGTGCTCGGATGGAGCGAGGGGCCCCGTCTTGAACCCAACGAAGCGGGCCTTGTCTTGAACCTAATGAAAACTTTATATATGGTGTTTTTAAATAAAATTAGAGCAACATTCGATTACTCCTATCCATGCTAATATAACTGTTCCGACACCAAGTATGGCTGTACCTTTCCAACCATAAACAAGGTTTTTCAGTATAAATATATCGGTCTTCACATTCACGGTAACCATACATCTAACAAGCATCCAATAGTCGTGTGCTTCAAAGTTCGATTCGGACGTGCAGTCTTGTCACGCATCAAACAATTGGATCGATTGGCGTTCGGAAATCAATACACTTCGCCCTTGTTGAACTGCTCATTTTTTTTAATATGCTGCCGCTGTATGAAGGAACGCTTCGGTTTACTGGGAACCCATTCTATTAATTATAAAAAAAGTTAATTAAATATATCGCTAATGCTTCATGTTTGGACAGCGCCGCCCCTTTGTACGCTAAATACTGGCAAACATTTTAGTCATATCGAAATTGTACGCACTGAAAGTTATTAAAATAATGTACACAATACTGTTGAAACACACCCGAAACCAAATTACGGGTAGTCTGCTACACTAATCACTAATATATTCGTTACAAACATAGAATACTTACGAACTAAACTGAAGAAACTTTTCGCAGTTCTACGAAGAAGTGAGACTCAGTTCCGTACGGTATGGAATGGCCGTGCGGCATACCTTCAATGCGCCTAGGACCGGACAGGTATCTACGGTTCCCCAACAGTCCTTGTGACAGCATGGCCGCTGACTCTCGACGGTCTGGTTTATCATTCATTCTCAATGAGCATCGCTCAAAGAAACTTCGCTCAACAACACGACGCATCACGCCGCCGACACCCCGGTAGACAACCATGACGATAGACAACCATGGCTACGGCACTAGACCACGCAGTCACCGAGAAAGACGTCTTAACTGAATGACCGCGCAATTGTGCCAGTTCCGGCTATGGCTCGTGTCTGCCCAAGCAAAGCTAGCCATCAAATAATGACGCGCCTCTGCAGTTACAAGGAGAACGGCTGGCACGCTACTGCTAAAATCGGCCCGTCACTAAAAGTTCGACGTCAGCCGCGGCATTCGATTCAAATCGCCACACGTCTGCTTCATTGTTTTGTGCAGAATTGATCTCGACACTCTGCTCCCTCCCCCTCCGCCTCACCCCTCACCCCCATCGGCATCTTTTCTCCAAGACGACCGTGAGACGATTTTGCGCATTTTAGCGTTTTCGTGCCACTGGTCGGATGGCCTATTGAGAACGCCACTCATTTTCGCGTGTATATCGCGAACACATCTGCAAATCAATACAATATTACTTAACAAAAAATGTTCGGAAAGTTGAACCACTCTCAATGTGTCAAAGCTAACGCAGAATCCGTGCCCGCGACGATTTGATAGCGGCCTGCGGTAAGATAGACGTGGTTCATGACAGCATCTCACTTATTCTACAGTTCGGATCTTCTCACTCGTATTAATGAAATATGTACAATTGTTAATTATGTTTATTCCGGGCTGACTTTGTTGGGGTATTCTTGGAAAAGCTCGTCAGGAAGCCATAACACCTAAACCTTTTCGGGCAGACCCTCAGCCAACATTTAACGTCCACGGGACGTGTGATGACGTCGCTGCTTTCGCATTGCTTCCTGAGGCGGACCCCACAAATACAAATGTGCAACGGTGGGCATAGAACCCGTGCACCTATGTGTCTCCTCCGGTCGCGAGAAGCACGCAAATGCACCCACTACGCCACCAGGCTCGACAATGAAGCTAATACAGGACGTTACCGCTCAAAACAGTAGGAAGCACCTGAGAGATAACCAACGATTGTAAATCATCTATCGTAAGTTTGATATTATTGTGGCTATTGTGGTTGCCGTCGTCATATCACTTTTGATGCTGTTGTTGTTATCGCTGTTGTTGCTGTTGCTGTTTGTAGTGTTGTAGTCATGGTTGTTCTCTGTCAAAGCAGGTGAAGCCTTGTCCGAACAGCATGCTCTTTATATATTGGAAGCCCCTCAAATGCAGCAACTGCAGTTCATTGATATGTTTTCAGCTCGTCTGCAAAGGCTTCGCACAGCCTGCTGGCTAGAGTGGTTACCGCTCGACTAAGCTGTCACCTGGGCAAACTGACTAATGCTTGACTTATTATATAGCGAGGGGCTGACGTACTGAGGCACGTCTGCTTGCCAATTGAAGGTTGTTGGGAAGCTCCTCAAATGTGGAACGTCGGCACGTCCGATGTTTGAAAGAACATGCTCGCCTTGCAAACGGTAATAGAATTTGTCTATGGCAGTTCCTCTTTTTTCCACGGGTAGTGTATATATCCTATAACGCAACATCGCGATAGAGAGAGAGAGTGGTAGTGCAGGCTTCAGCTATCAGGGCACTTGAGAAATTGTCTACTTTCTAATCGAGTATGAGCAATATATAGCGAATTGTTGCCAACTCTATGCAATAAAGATATTTGCAACAATTACGCGTTTAAGAAACATCGAAAAACGCAGAACAAAATAATTTAGAACAAGACGTATCACTGAACATCCGATCAGCGATTGCTGGTCCGGTACTTTGACACTCAAAGGGTAAATAGGGCTGTCCCTAATCGTACTTTACGCATACTAACCAAAATCTGCTAGCCTTAGGAATGATTGCTTTATGATGGCTGTGTCGCACCATAATCAATACCAAGATATCTTACGCCATGGTCGCCGCCTCTCTTTACATTTAGCTCTGCAACGGCTCGCCGACACCTTGTGATAATTTTATGTCGTTTACAAGGTTACAGGGTTGTCATATATGTGTTATCAGTGAACCGACAGATGCCATCAATCTCAGTACTGGTGTATTCATGTTTTTATCTAATTATACGAAACATTTAAAATTATACTAATAATTATGTCGTGCGCTTGTAAACATGTTAAATACGTATCGAACACACAGTGAGCTATACCGTGACAATGTTTATGCGGACTCTATCGTTGCCGCTGATACCAGCGGCTCGTGAATTCTTTTATCTGCGTGCAGGCCAAGCGCTTTGGTGCTTAGAGTTAAGGTGATGCTAAGATATGCGAGGCAGTTAACGCATTTAGAGACCTAGCCGACAAAAACATGTAATATTAAAAGCGCTTGATGTACAGGTAAGTCAAACCTGTTACCGCTGTTAAACACAAGGTCGTATGCGTATATAATTTTAATATTTTAAGCAGAATCTTTCTTTTATTTGACTGGGCAGATTGGCAAATTAAAGTGCGAACGATTCTACCCAGGAACATAACCTAGATTTAATTAATAACAAGCTAAATGGAACCCCTATTGCAACTAGCTAAATTGAGCCCCTCCTTACAGTTCCATCCACATTCCAGAACCACATTCTCCGGCTATGTGTCGAGCGTCGATCAAACGTCAAAAAAGATACGATGTACGCAGGAATGCACCATTGACGGTACTATAGAACTAGTAAAAAAACTTCAAGATACATAAATTACGCGAAAGCGGAGCAACCAATAATTGTTTCTAGATATTACGAGGACACTCGACGCACGGCTTGCTGATCTGTCACCTCGCAGAGCAACTATGTTTGTAGATACTTTTTTTTGTAGAGCAACTAATATGAAGCAAACAGCACTCAGGTTTTGAGCAAATTCGACCCACGTAACAAAGGATTAGGGTAAACGGCGCATATACACATTTGTAAGACATATCAGTCCCCCTGATCGGCTAAATCACTAAGAGAACATCCTCCAGCTTAATCACTAAGAGAAAGTCGTGAAATGTAATTGTCGTATTTATCACTTATACGTGTCTTGAAAGGGGAGACGTGTGCATATGAACTCCGTGCGGAAAGAAAAATCCAAGTAGCACTTATGCGTGGCTTAGAAAGACCCGATATTTGTCACCGCCTAGTTCCGTGAGGTGCGGGTCTCTCATGCCTCTTCGATCTAAAGGTCATCTCGGTGACCTCCTGTGATATAGATACCGTGGGATTACTTTACTGTAGGCCAACTCAAAAGGCTCGACAAAGTGAAAGCGCCATTTAAGCTGGGTTTTGGCTTATAGAGCATTTAAGGAACCTGTTTAACTTAACCGAATCTGCGCAACCATTAGTTGAGTAACTGGTTTGAACAGTTCAGGTTGCATTTTTGAACTGAGCTGCTCTAGGGAGACCCCAGATTCCACAGATCATTACAAATAACATGAAACGACCGCTGCAGGAGACACTTCATTTTATCACCTACTGCCTTCTGCACGGCTTGTATTACAAACTCTGCCAGAGACGAGACCACCACGAATCGACGGATAATCGTTGCGGCAGTCGATACGGTATGTCGTGCTCCGTACACCTAGGTCATTAATACTCCGCCTCGCAACCGGAGGAGACACATAGGGCGCGGGTTCGAGCCCCACCGTTGCACATTTGTATTTATGGGGATCCGTCTCTAAAGCAATGTGAAAAACAGTTCCGTGGACGTTAAATCTTGGCTGACGGTCAGCCCAAAAACTTTACCTTAGGTCACTAATACTCCAAAATATATATTGTAACGAAGTTAACCTCAGCCTAGCAACAGAACTGCCAGTCACGGAGACGCCGTTGGCTGGAGACATCAGGAGACCAACCAATTATGACGTCAGTAGACCAATTAAACACCCAATCCGATGTGAACCACAGCTACCTACGCTGCCGATAACTCACGACGTCAGTGAGCCAATCAAGCATCCAATCCAACGTGCAACGTGACGACCGAGGAGACCACTAGGCTGCGTGCAGGTCGTCGAAGAAGACCACTAGGCTGACGTCGAAGATTCAAGTCATCCTTTTAACATTATTATTATACGAACTAGCTACGCTTGACCAAATAAATAGCCCGGAAGAAGGATGCCAAAAACGCATTCTCCGTCCGGTAACTTTGCGAGTCAGACCTTACGCTGTGTGTTCTCACTCATTACCCCAAGTCTCTCGTGTTGTAGTAACCGCCCTGCTGAGCCTGCATCCCCAGCTAATTGAGCGTAGCGAGACAACGTTACAACATTGTTATATTTTACTAATACGATTTGTTTGTGTATATATGTAATTATACCAGACAAATGGCGTAATAAATACTATGAAAATAACACCTATGTTTTTGCGTATTCTTATTAGAGTTTTAGCGTCACTTATGTATGCGTATATATATATATATATATACATATATATATATATATATATATACGAGGGCGGACTTAAGTTATAATTCACATTTATAAAAAAAAATACATTTAATCTTCCAAAGTGTTTTTGTTCTCTTCGAAACAGTTGTTAAATGGATCTTCCGGAATCGAGTCAAGTTACTCCTGCGACTTTTCCTTTATTTCCTCTATAGTCTCGGCACGTGATTCCTTTATTTTTTTGTGGGAATAGAAAATAGTTGCAAAGAGCCAGGTACGGTCAATAAGGAGGTTGCAGAAATATAGAAATTAATTTCAAAGAAATGGGAAATGATATTTAGGAGTGGCAGTGAATATACTAAAATTGATTAATTGATTGACAACGTGTAATATAGTAAAAATTATATACTCTAGCGGTCGTATGTAACGTTACAAGTAACAGCAGATATACTACAAAGCGTGTTTTTTATAACAGTCAACCACTACCTCAGCTTTAGTCAGGAGTCTCTATGGTTCGCAAAACAATACACTTCTGCAGATCTATCTGGTGGCCACCGGCTTAGAATTAGTAGTAACCAGATCAGAGAGATTATCAGCTGCACGCCAGGTATGTTATTAACTTTCGGTTGAATAATCTTAGGGAAGTCAAGACCTTAGGCTGCTGGGCAGAAAACCTCAAATCTTGTGCAGCGGGCACTCTAGGGTTTGCAAGCTGACCTTTTTGTGAAAACTGGGAACTTCAAATATCGTAACTTTTCTCAGTGCCCTAATCCTTTTCTTAAGCAACTGGCACAAGCCCGTGGGTGACAAAAGATCCCTTACAAAATTTCCCCGACGTATTGAGGATGTTGCCCGTAATGCGTTATTTTGTAAGACTTTCACACTACGAAGAATGCCATGACACCCAACTCCCCACAGGAGAATTCCGCAGCAAAGGATGGGCATAAACAGTAAATTGTAAGCAATGAACATACCTTCATTGGGGACTCCGAGCTGATTTATGCGTCGCAAAGCTGAAATGACCGCATAGTATTTAGGAGTTATATCCTTATATTTATTCTATACATAACCCTTTATATATATATATATATATATATATATATATATATATATATACACCAAGTGCGGTTACCACGCTAACTTATCATGAAGCGTCATCCCAGACACTTTACCAGGGGGAGGTGATCCACCACACGTCGACGGAGTTGGAAGAACGTTGGTTTGCTAATACGAAAATGTATTATATCAATTAACGAAAATTCGGGATCAAGCGTACGTGCGCTGCCCCTGATCGGATTAACCTGGTTCGCGCAGGGCGACAACCTCGGCCTCTGTTGTTTGCTCTGCTTATCGCAGATCTACCAAACTGACATTCGACCGTAAAAATGCTCATGCACTCGGACTACAGCGCCAGCGGGTCCACCTACTACAGGCTGCTAATAGAGGGAATCTTCCCAATTGTGTGAAGAAGGGTGGCCTTAGTTCTCGTCTCTAAACCTGACAAGCACACAGGTCCATTGGCCTTCCACCTCATCTGTCTCCTGGCCACCTGGTTGTGACCAAGCGGGATACGAGATACTGTGGAGTAATGCTGGATACGGGCCCCTACGAGTTACCTACGCTATGTAAAAGAAAATGTCCAGCAAGAATTCCTAAATCTCAATAGACTGATGCCCAGAGAGGAGCGAGCGTCGGAAGCCAAGAGAACGCTCTTAAGAACGGTGGCACAATTTATTGCACTATATGCGGCCCCGGTCTGAGATCCAAGAACCGACACAAAGTTTAGTCAATTCAGAGCACATGGCCATAGGGGTGAGTCGGGTGTACCGCGTCACCTCGACGAAGGCCTAGTAACCCACTCCTCGCTAAAGTATTTCCCTGGGGCCTGTTGGTAAGCCAAACTGTGACACAGAACCCAGATGGTAGCTCATATGAAGTAAGTTGTGTTCGAGACCAAACAAGGACAGGCAGAAGCCAAACTTAGAAACCCATATTAGAGAAGTAGCGGTTACCTCAAGGACATTTTAGAGGATCGCAAATGCTTAAACTCAAGACAGCTTTTTAATATGAGTACAGTAACATTGTTTCATGCGGGATTCGGCTAAAAGAAACTAAATGTCTTGTGCCTAGCAAAACTTGACCATTAGCTGACATTGATCAAGGTTGTTCACCACAGGAGCAATGCCAAACTCAGAGTATGCAGAATAAATATACGTATAGCGGTTTGCAATCCCTGGATAATACTATACATACTGCCGGACGGAGGGCTTTTGCCAGCCAAGTAAAACATACACTTGTAACTATTGTATTCTATGTTTGCACTTGCCCAGCATGAAGTTATATAATGGAATTAGAAAGCATTTCTCACCGAACTCTGTGGGACCCGACAGTAAGTCAGTATTGTTGCCCCACTGTAATCAGACTTCATTAATCCCGATAGGATCAAATCATTCGGCAAAAAAAGGCAATACGTAGGTGTTGCCATTCTCTTCAGCGCGTGTATCATTACTCTCCAGTTCACCTTGCTGAAGGCATTGTTAACGTCCAAGAGGATTAGAAGCACGAATTCCCTTGTTTTGGGTGTATTTACGGTTTCACGGTCTTTTAAAGCTTCTCTGGTTTCGATTTCCTCGTTCAACCTATTGGCCAAAACGATTTCCAGTATCTTCTCCAATGTGTCGAGGAGGCAACTGGGCCTATAAGCCGAGGGGCCCGACTTGCTTCCGGATTATGGAATTAATACAAGGCTTGCTTTCTTATATACCTTGGGAAACTTAATTTCTCCAAGCAGTCCATTAAACAAGTTCTGGAAGACCTTCGGCCACCGCTTAACAAATAGCTTGGCCACCCCAGGGTTTACGTCATCGGGGCGAGGGGCCTTTTCAGGCGCCAGCCGTTCCCTAGCCCGTCTGACCTCTTCTAGTGTTACCTCCGGAATATTCTCCAGGACAACCGAGAACTCCTCGCTGCTCCTCCAGGACGGCGCCAGAAAGATAGCAGAGATTGTCTCCAGCAGCGCGTCTGGCGGGAACTTCAAGGAAGCTCTCCAGAGCTTGGTCATGACAATCTGGTACGGCAGGCCCCATATGTCACGGTCCACCGCATCAATCAACTCTCTCCATGTTCGTAACTTGCTCTTAGCGATGAATTTTCGCAGTCTTGTTTGAACGGCCTTGTACTTGACTAGTTGGAAGTCGGCTTGTCTCACTTCTACCTTGTTGCCAACATTGCGACAACTCAGGCAATAAGTACGTCGAGCACCTTCAGTAAAGTTTTTTAGAAAACGTTCTAGAACACCTTCATGTATGCTGGGGTATATATATATATATATATTTATATATGCCCCTGATATAAAAGGGTGACATGTGTATTTAGGTATACATGCCAAGCGAACAATAAATCAATATATATATATATATATATATTTATTGCATAACGGCACATGCACACAATAAATAATAAAACTGCCAGCTCGATCTTGTCGGCCTCCAGAGTCTAACAGCCCATCACACAAAAAATGACAACACAGCTCTAAACTAACAAAAACTAAAAGCAGCAGCAACAATAAATGTGGCCGATATTTCCCGCCGCATCTGCTTCTAAGGGTAATAGCACACGCAGACACGCTCGCAACCAACAACCAGTCAATGAATGGTTCAGTGGTCTGGAGACTGCGTGCTGCCTATCTGTCCGCTAATCAGGCCGGCTGATAAAATGAATGAGCTCGCGTTGGTTGCAAATGTTGTTCGTTCGTGCGCTGTTGATTTCGACTCGTTTCCTTTTGATCGTTTTTCCTCCTTTTCTCCCCCCCCCCCCCACCGCCGGCCACCCCATCCCTCATCTCCATTCCTCCCTCCCTGTTTTCTCCAGACCCCCCGCCCTATCCAACGTGCACCGATCTGCGTTTCGATCTGTAATGGTTGTTGTCTGTTTGGTTAATGATCATCAAAATCTCATTTTCCCGCCCCGGAAGCTTTCGAGCGCGCGACTGTACGCGGCTATCGCAACGTGCCCAGACACATACACACGCACAGAGCAAGTCAGCAGCCGCCTGGCTGGGTACACCGGCTACGCCACCGGCTACGCTCGTCAGTACGTCCTTCTAATAAGACTGGTGCTGCTGCTGCTTCTACCGCTGCTGAAACTGCCGCCAGCGGGGACGCTAACGGGGGTACGGATGGAAATGATGACTCTGCGGTGATATCTGGCGCCATTCCACTACCTCCTCGCATCGTGATCTTACCATGACGAGCGCCGCAACCACGTCATCATCCCCTTCCTCCTTCTCTCCCATTCCCCCTCCCGCGGCACCCCACTTCCCCACAATCGTCATCGCCGCCACCTTTCTTGTCAATCGTACCATGTCACCGTGTCGTATGATCAACCATCGCAAGCGACGATGGTCGTCCGAGAAAAGTGCCATCGCCACAAGTGCGAAAGCGATCCGGCCCGGCCAGCCCAGGGCTCTGCTGCGATGCGGAACGCGATGTCACGTCGTCCGTCAACCGACATCGCACCGGTCCAGGCACGCACGAAATGACGACTTCGAAAGCGAGCGGTGAACCCGACTTGGAAACAGTGTCAGCTACCAGTAGTGGTCGTAGTCTTTGATATACGCATACTCAAGGTCCGCATTAAGAGCGGTGTAAACGTGATGTGCCACCCATATCGGTACAACTTCAAACATGTATGACATGTCGCCAGAACCTACGAGAAAGCGATATCAGAAAGTAAAAGGTGTCGTCACCGTCATCGCGACATGTGACACATCGCCAATCAAATATATAAGGCCGATGTTAAGAAGTGCTAGACTTAAGACTGCACTACTGCATACTGAGTAAGTGTACCACACACGAACATCCACGCTGTTGCGTGTGTTAAAAAAATGCTTCAGTGGGCGCAGGAGGCACCGCAATTAAAGGGCCGCCGAAGCTCGTTGATAGCGAGGTCTCAAAAGAATAATTATCATTGTTAACTTATTTTGTAGACAGAAATAAAATAAAAACTGCTAAAGAGAAAAACTTTACAGGGTGTAAAAGAAGAGACGGGCGGTCATCAACGACGACGAGAGCTTTGATTTGAGCCAACCATACAGCGTTTATAGAGTTAACCACGCGTAAAGAAAAAGTAACAGACACGTTCAAACACTGGATGGTGCGGGAGACAAAACAAAGCCTGAGCAACTAGCCAGAAATTAACTTCACATTGGAGGTGAATGAGTAGAGGTGTAGGGTTATTATAAAAATTACAAGAAAATAGATACAATTCAACCCAAATTACTACTGTGATTCAGTGGAATTGTATCTCTCTAGTATATCTAGTATACGACGTATAAAAATACAACTTTATATATATATATATATATATATATATATATTTAAGTGTAGCAAAATATACATTTGTGATGTAAGAACGTGTGCACAGCCCGCTGGGGCTTAACTCAAGGCTCTAGGTCCAGGCCTGGGCTGGTCCACCTAGCCATGGTACCTCTCACCGAAGCGGCATTCCCCCTCTGAACATCTAATGACAGACGTTGCAGTAAATACTCGCCCGCCCTCTTGTCACCTGTAGCGAGCGCCAATCTTTTCCCGACATCCTTGAGCAGTTTCGTCGTGAGCGACCCAGGCCCCCCCAATGTCTCGAATGCAAGCGGTGAGAACAAGTGTGGATAACTGATGCTTGAATATTTTCTGCACTTGGCTGCTTCCGCTAGGGCTACCGCGTGTCCAGGGCGGGCTGCGCCCGTACCGACCATTGAGGGGGCTAAAGAGTCGGTTACGGTCGCGTCCCATAGCGACCGACTATGGGACGTATATATGTATATATATATATATATACATATACTCGTATATGTATATATATATGTATATATATATACATATATATATGTATATATATATATATATAGTTTTAAATTTATTCACCATAAATTAGTAGTGTCGTTTATATATAATTTTGAAGGCTAATAACATCGTTGACTCTTGACTGTAGTGATGAGTTAAGTATGTCATAACGTCCGAAATTGCACTTTCCACCATATTTACATACGCATTCGTAGATTTCACAAAAAGTTCCTTTCAAGCTTATAAAATTACGGCAACCATGCTATGTCGTTGTTCGGCATATTATAGACATGTCTCTCTTTTGATTGCAACTTCCATTTATCGTTGAAAAAAGTCGCTCGACATAGAAGCCCATTAAAAATGTAATGTTGCTATTTGCTCTAAATTTTCTGTAGGCTCCTAAGGTTTGTGCACGGTTTCTGACGTCATTGGTAGTTTTCGACGACCTCTAGAAGATTCCACTGGAGCTAACATTTTCAAGAGAGCTATCACACGGCCAGCGCCCGAAACGAACTTTTCGTCATATCCGAAGAACCAGAGACCGGTGTCTCTAACCATGTACCGTGCAAGCTGTCGGAAAAACTAATCACCGCCGCAATTTACATCATTGCAAACAAACAAAGGCTAATTACGCGCTAACCATTTGTTGCCTATCGGCCTGAAAAATCCTACATTTTTGCTACTGGAAGCACAGTACGACTGGGAAAAGCTTTAACAAGCAGCATCCAAATCTTGGTTGGCATAATATATTGCCAACTCGTCTCGAGGAGTATACAGGTCACATAGGCTTGCACAGCGTCTTTCTGCTACGGTGGCCGCTACACGCTATGCAAGCAAACTACCACTGTCCACGTTCCTTCATTTATGCTTGTTGCCACCGCACAGTTCGCCTCTGAGACTGCAGCCTACTATCGCAGCTGAGTTGGTGTTTAGCATTAATTGAGTATGCTGATGCCGTTTTCTAACGATATGAGCAGAACGAAATTCATTATTCCCTACCTTTCAAATGCTTCTCGTATACATGCACATGCGAGAGAATATTCGCCACAAAGGAATGATCGACGATGGGCGCCATGTTTTGCATGTATGCATGTTTATCCAACTCAGTTGTGATGCCGCTCTTTGAGCTAATTTCATCACCAATATATATATATATATATATATATATATATATAGATTTAGATATATAGATATAGATATATATAGAGATACAATATATATATATATATACTATATATATATATATATATATATATATATATATATATGTATATATATATATATACATATATACATATATTTATTTATATATATATATATATTTTTTTTTTTTTTTTTTTTTTCCTTGTTGTAAACTCGTCTAAGATATACTTAAGAAGATGGCAAATTATTGTTTAGTTTGATTTAACAATATTTTACATTTTTACCTACACAGAGTCCCCCATTTCATATATCCGAGACATCTTAGCGGTACATTGCTATTTCCGCGTCATAAGACGACAGCTTGTTTTAAATAAAATGCAAACACGCACTAATTATGGCGGACCGAGTACACGTGCCCCCCAACATTTTTGTGAAAACCATATGTAATATATTGTCTAAACTCATTTCGTGGGAAATCCCGAGTGCTATCTTAAATTTCGTTGGTATACCTACATAATGCATCGTATTGCGGTATTTTTCAACAGAAGTAGAATAGCTGAACGGAAAGTCTGCACAAAAGTACTCAATTTAAGGACTTCAGAATTAATTAGTGCTGTGTTGGAGTGCACTTTTAATCATCACTGATGGCTATATTTAGTCGGATTGTTCATGAGAACGTCTCATGAACACACAAGTCTCGTGTCATAAAGGACAGGCAGCATCTTCCTAAGGTAACTAAGATAAATAGATCCGTTTTGTGTTGTCTTGTGACAGACCGTCTTTAATTCCTTGTGATTTCAATCTCTGTGGATACAGAAATCAATCGGATGGGCAAAGTTTATACGCCCGCTCTAAGTGCCGTGTCTAATGGGGGAGATGTTATATATATATATACATATATATATATATATATATATATATATATATATATATATATATTACACATAATAGTGTAGCCAGGAACGAACATGTATGTCTGCACGTTAGTTCTGCAAACTATATTAAAATCGTGGATAGATGTTCTACTAAACGTGAGGGCATACGCTTCTCAACAAGACTGCGCGCCCGCTCATATAGGCTATTTAGTGCTGGCCGGCTGGCAGAATACGTGAGCGTGCTCGTCAAAC
This sequence comes from Dermanyssus gallinae, assembly GCA_003439945.1. NCBI lineage: Eukaryota > Metazoa > Arthropoda > Arachnida > Mesostigmata > Dermanyssidae > Dermanyssus > Dermanyssus gallinae. Next base: position 152,918 of record QVRM01006175.1, read on the forward strand.
AGGACATATTGTCGCCGAACAGCCCATATTTAAATTCGTTAGATTACTATACATGCGACGTAGTTAAGGGAGGGTCTAACGAATATTGCTCTAACAACGTTGTTGTGTCTATTAGGCAGGAATTGGCGATAATCGATAAGCATATTTTGAGACTGGCTCGTGAGCGGTTTAGGTCCTGACTTAACGGAGTGAACGGAACTTATATTGAGCTAAACTGTGTCTGTTAGAGAGGTCCCTACCGGCACGTGCAAATAAATGCATACAATTATCTGTCCTGTTCAGTTAGATACATAGGTATTGCATTTATACGGTTATTGTTATATTTAAATTGAGTCCTAATTACAACGACCCTGTATATAAACCTTCAATCGCTGCCAAGCGTGCCAAGGCTTCAAACTCAACCTGTTTAAACTGCACTCGTTACTTTACTTTCACTGCACATGTTTACGTTTGTAGCATTGTCTTCTCTTTTCCGTCTGTTTTAAGTAAGTCGGCAGAACAGATGCGGCGCCAATGTAAATCGACTCTCAGCTCTGTATGCGTTGTTTAACTTTCACTTGGACATCACTGGATTCTCCTCACTTTGACGTCTCGCCCGGGACGTTCCTGCGAGTGAAGAAGCGCTGAAAGGGCGTTGATGATGCGCCTCCGTTCCTCGTACGCATCCACGAACCTGTACTCGTCAGGCTTACGCCGTTGCTGACGACGATGACGACGACGACGACAAAAACAACAACAACAACAACAACAATAACAACAACAGCAGCAGCAGCAACAACAACCGGCCAGAACGACAGAACCGTGACGAGAACGACAGTGCCATCAACAGCGGGAAAAACAAACGATTTGCTTCTCCAGCCCCCCCGTGGCAAAGGACAACATCTACTAGTGTTACTGGGCCGCCCTCTCTACCTACATACCTACTTGTGTACTTTCTTTCTTATATACATATACACATATATATATATATATATATATATATATATATATATACCTCAAGCGCGGCGCATATCTGCGGCACGAGCCCGACTACATTTACCCCCACGCCCACATCCAACGGAGGCGGGGGCGCTGAGCGGGGCGATACCCCCTTGTCCGACCAGCAAGGCAAAATACAGCAGCAGCAATAGTAGTATCCGATCATAGAAGCAGCGTGGCGGCTGCGAGACGCGAGAAGCGTCAAGCGGGAGCTACGCAGCTAAAATGTTGGGCGGTTTGACAAATGACGCACCGCTGTCTTCGCTTAGCTGCTTCGACCCGTCCCGGTCGTCCGTTCGCCAGCGAGCGCGCCGCCCGAGTGCCGGTGGAGCCAAAATGCACTTTAGCGCCCCCCTGAGCGCGACCAACGGAAAGCAGGGAGATATAACATGACAGGAAGAGAAGGGTAGGGAGGGAAAAGAGGTGTAGATAGAGAGAGAGAGAGAAAAAAGAAGACTGTAAGCGGGCAACTCTGAAGGCAAATACAAAAAAAGGTTGACATAAATTGTCAGATAGTGTATATATATATATATATATATATATATATATATATATATATATACATATATATGCATATATATAGAGAGCGTGCAAATATTATATAGACTTACAAGAGGCTATATTTTATTCGGCCCCTTGGTGCTCACCATCATCGGTGCTAACATTTCTATTACTGCTGCTGCTGCTGCTTCTGCTGCATTCTTCTTATTATTATTGATATTAAGATCATTATTATTATTACTACTATTATTATTATTATTATTATTATTTAAGGGTGTCTTGGGAGCCGTATTTCGGCTCGGCGCTCGTATAGAGAATATTGAAATATGCACTACATTAGGTTTATTATGATTCGTTGGAAAGTGTATTCACAGGGGAGTCGTGCTATACGCTGAATTTATTAGTCGACTAAACTCATTACAGCATCTCTGCCTGCTAGTAGCACATATTTATGGCTGTTCAAGGTATTATATATATATATATATATATATACGAGAGAGAGAGAGAGAGAGAGAGAAAGAACTTCCATGTTATAAGTCGTTGGTTTGGTCCTTGACACAATATTTTGTGAACAACCAGCAATCCCTATTGAATGTACGTCTATTTTCACTATTATATTAAACCTGTATTGTATCCACACATTTAGTACATACTAAACAGCTCAAGTAGTCACGTATCACAGTTTTGTTCACTAGATCATCGAATAATGATAGTACAGTGAGGCGTTCAGTCTGAATTTATTCTAGCAATGTTTAGCTTTCGTAGACTCGAAAAAATACACCTGTACAGGTTGACAAAAGGGAAAAAACAGATAAATATCTAAATATTTAGTTTGCCCTGCTTCATGCTCGCGTGGGGCCAAGGTCATCGGCGTAATGCTTACTGAAGGTCCTGTTCCTAGTCACCACACACGCTTTTCGAACCATTTTGCCATTTCTTCAGTGGGATGTATCGTACCACTCATTTGGACATACGCATTTTTGTTTCGCGTTCAAGCAGAAAATGTGAGCTGCTCGCGTATCAGAGCACGCGACGCTAATCGTGCAGAAGCCATTATTGGCCTCCACTTGGCTTGTCTAGATGCTAACATTTGGTGGCAATTTACAGGTCATAACGTATTGTGCCAAGTCTGCGCCAATAGAGTCAATCGATTGGAACTTTTGCAAAACTCACGAGCTTAGGGCCAGAGCGTTTCCTACTTACCACGTTAGGGTGGTAAAACCCTAAGAATACCACTGTCATGTTTTGCTGTCGGTTCAACTAACAAATCAATAACCTGCAGCCTTAATTGAGTCTCAGTTAGTTGAAAAGAAAAATCCTCGTTCTGCCTATAGGCTTTTATTGTTACTAGTGGTTGCCTGGGGCAAACGGTACCGTAGATACGACTTTCAGCAACCTGGCCAAACCACCCAGCCGCAATCAACGGCATTGCCTTGTTGCTTAGGCATTGGCATATGCAAGTAGCAAAATAAACCACCAACAAAAATAGCAATGCCAACAACAACAACATTAAGGATAACGACGTGCAACATACAGTCAGTAGATTGGCTACGACAATTTAGTGATGCCATAACCAAAGTGTCCTAGATAACCAAAGTGTCCTAGATAGGGCCAGCTCGCATGGGCTCCCATCTCGAGAGCTCTCGTCCATCCAAACGATTCGTGTTCTTAGGGCACTCGGAGCAGGGTAATGACAAGGCAAATGCATCGTAGCAGCCTGCAAAGGAAAATCTTACAGCTTCTCTCTCTCGCTACGTCAAACACTCGAGATCTTGCTATTTATGTATATGTAATCATCCAGGTAGGTGTTGTCGCCTTCAGCTGTTCCCGACGACGTGCGTCGCTAATTGGCGCCATCAAATCCTCTTCAAAAGCCTGAATCCTTCGTCATTTGCCCAGCGGGGAAATGTTTTCGCTCCCAACGTCCACTTGTACGCTTCCGCTGGCCCAGCCCGCCGCCTCCCCCGCCAGCGGTGGCAAAAGGAAAAACGAACCAATTCACGTTGTTGCCACTTCAACCTTACACATGGTCTTAATTTAATTACGAAGGACACAAGGACGAGGGTCGGCATCTCTTTTGCCAGCGCTCGCTTAAGCAATGCGCCCTTTGCAATGAAAACAACACCGACAAAAGTGGCCATTGAACAAAGGGGTCAGCATCATGTCCGTGTTTTGAAAATCCCGTGGCGCGCCATCTACTTTGATGTGCATATCTTGAAGTAGTAATTAATCTAGTGTAGATATATATATATATATATATATATATATATATATATATTGAAGTAGTAATTAACCTAGTGTATATATATACATATATATATATACATTGTGATAACAGACAACATGGACAAATAAATTTGCCGGCGGGCTATGTCGGTCCTATATATTTATATATGCGTTTCAACGCTCTCAGTACACGGTCTGCTAGAAAGTACAGTTGTTTTTTTTGCTATTCTTATACTAAATACTAGTACAGTTATATACTGTATTTCGGGGAAAACTGAACATACACCAAAGCAAAGGTCTCGTTCAGAAAAAACCTTGCACAGTAGTGGTATAATGAGCACATAAGCGCACAAATTATACTAGACTAGATATAAGTGTCAATGTTATTTACATGCTTAATCTGAGTGGAATGAATGTGGTAATGATAAACAGGTAAACATTAAACTCGATAAGTATTTTATGAATAGCTTTGATGATTTTTGATGAATAGGCCGGCTTGTCCTAAATTGGTCTTTATGGTTCCGGTTTAGACAAAGTGAATGCCGGAGTAGTGGTTTAGCTAGAACTAAAGTAAAGGGGTAGAACAAATGTTTCAAAAAATAAATAGTGCAATATCTGCCCTGAAATAAGTCCCGCGTAGAGAAGATCATGTTAAGAATGGAAACAACTGGCGGATAGCGTTGCCTTTGTTGATTTTTGGGTAAAGCATTAGAGTTGACTTGTTTGTTAATGTTTTTTGTACAACGAGTACAGCAAAGCTCATGCGCAAAGGAGTGTTTCGAATTGGATAGGAAGCCCCATCTCTAAGTGTGTATCGATGTTTAAAAAAATTGGAACTCTAAGATTCTGCACGACCTTCTTAGACATATAAAAAATGGCCCTAAATTGCTCGATGGGTACAGTTGGTAATTTTTAGCCACTATCGAATTATCGTATATCGCCTGCTAATCAGCAAATTATTTTAAAATAATTTAATAAGGCAATACGAATAAGTGCTGCATATCACGGACAAGCACAAGGTTGTAATTAAATCAGCGAATAACTTAACAATGTAGTAACGGATAAGGTGATGGACTCTCCATCAAAAATCAATAGAATTATGGCGTAATATACCTTACTTACTACAAACACTAGACGATCTTACGTTGTAAAATATATCGAGCATTTTGCAGGCCTATATTACATTTCAAAATCTGAGCAAAACTTTATCATAATTAGTGATTTTTCCTTATCTACCGTCGGCCCTTCCCAGAATACGTAGGAGGGTGTAAAAACTCCTGTTACTGAAGCAACACGACTTTTTCGTGCGGCTCCAAACCTGACGTTCACCGTATAAGTTCACGATAAATAACGATGAAAAAAATAGACACGGTTGCCATCCGAGAAGATATTGCGCGAACCGATTTTTGGCGCGTACATAGTGAAAAACCTGCTCACTCATACATCACGATATATGTTAACAACAACAATACAACAACAGCAGCAACAACAGCACTGAAAATGCTAGTTTCATTTAGTTTGGCATTATGTATTGTGTAGACATGCGGCAATGACGAACAAATGTAAGCCCGACAACAGTACCCTGCTTTTTATGCTAGCGAGATTGCGTCTACTATTACTAAATCTTCTACACAGCCCACATCTTTGTAGTAGGCCTAGGTAAACTTTTTTGACACTCTTCTTACAGTAGTTTCTCGCTCTTACAGTAGCTGAAACCTCGAGCGTCTATTTGCGCCGCTCTTCGGGTGGTGGTATCTATCCATTGTATAATAGTAAGGAATGACGCCGCCCTGCTGGAGAAGATGATACTTGGACGTTTGATCCACGTCAGCCAGGCACGTCTCCGAAACATTGTGCTGGGTGCGCAGCGTCTCAGTACGGAGTTTCCATTTGACACCCCCCCCCCTTTATTTGTTTCTTTTGCCCAGCTTCTTCGCTTCGGCCAATTCAGTCTCTTTTTGGGCAGGACGTCTGTTCAGTGGTTAAATATTTAACAGCATTTGCATGTGTGTACGTATTATGCATGCCTCACGGTACAGTCTCGAGCCGGAGTTGGAAAAGATAGAGAAGGAAGAAAACAAGAGATGAAGACGAGACAGACGATGCCTGTGGGTTGTCATCACAGTCATCATAATCAAGAAATACAGTCTCAACATCTGGCGGGGCCTGATCGTCATCAAACCGCTGATATTGTGCCGGCTAGTTTGCCGTTCGCAGGCTCCTATTGCGATACGAAGGCGATGCCTAGCAGTTACCGTTCCCTGGGGGTGGGGGGGGGGGAGGCGGGTGTTAGTGGGTTTGTGAGTCCCACACTAGTCACTGGCTGTGGTGACGCATGTATGTACATTACGATTCCCGTAATCCCCCATATTAATGCTGAAAGGTTTCAGCATGAAAAAAAAAGGCTCCTATTGCACTCTCCACAAGATGCAATCGAGTCTGCTCTCAGCGCTTGCAGTCTGCCGCCATCTGCAACAAACAACACTTATCGCCGATATTCCCAACTTTGGACATTCCTTGCGTTACCGCTACTGTTCGCCACGTACGCCAGTCGAACTCCTCATCCTAACCAGCAATAACAACAACAGCGTTCCCTAACTGCCAGTTCCCACTCTAGTTATCTCCTGCCGCTCTTGATACCCTATTCCCTCTCGCTTTCTCCTCTATCTCTATATATACAGGCAGTTCCATAAGTTCTTAGAATGAGCTTTTTAGAATTCGAATTTTGGCGCGCTTCCAGCGCTATTAGGAACTGCAACTTTTCGACTGCTAGCACTCAAAATATTATGGTGATTGGCCGTTGCGATTTCGTTTGATAGCTTTTCCCGTGCAACGTATCGGCGTGATTTTTAAAAATGAAGAAAAAAGAGTTTCGAGTGGTTATCAAGCATTTTTATTTCAAAGGTTGGAATGCGACCCAAGTAAAAATTGGGTTGGACGAGACGTACGGTGACTCTGCGCCATGTTTTGCCACTGTTTCCAACTGGATTAATGTGTTAAAAAGAGGTCGCAGGAGCACCGAGAATCAACTACGTCCAGGAGGCCAAAAAACGGCAACTGATGAGGAAAACATAGAGAAAGTGCGAAACATCGTTGGCACAGATAAGCGAATGAACATTAAGGAGATAGCGGAGGCATTAGGAATTAGTTTAGGTAGTGTGCATTTTATCCTATACGAAAACTTGAAGATGAAAGAGCTCAGAGAAAAATGGCTGCCGCATTTGCTCAACCAAGACCCAAAAAAACGCGCTTGTTTTCGCTTCACAGCGAAATTTGGCCAAGATGTCGAACAATCCGTCGGATTTTTGGCGCAGATTCATGACCGTCGATGAAAGCTGGGTCCATCACTACACTCCCGAGACCCAAGAAGCATCTTGCCAATGGTGTGCACCTGATGAAGGACCTCCGAAGAGGGTGCGGACAACGGCATTGACCGGAAAGGTGATGGCTACAGTTTTTTAAGACCAACGTAGAATAATGCTGGTCGACTACCTTGAGAGCGGTAAAACGATTACAGGAGAATATTATGCAAGACTGTTGGACTGCCTTTAGCAAGAACTCATCGTGAAACGGCCCGCTTTGCAGAAGAAGGTTGTCCTGTTTCACCAGGACAATGCTCCTGCACACAAGTCCCGGCAAGCATCGGCAAAACTGGCCCAACTGAGGTTCGAACTTATTGAACAACCTTCCTATTCTCCAGACCTGGCCCCCTCTGATTATCTCCTCTTCGAACATTTGAAGAATAGTCTCGGTGGAAAGCGTTTTTCCAGCAATAAAGAGGTTAAGGCTGCTGTCAATGCCTATTTTCAGTCTAAAGACGCGGAATTCTACTTAAGACGTATAAAGCTCTGAAATCTTGGTGGGAAAAGTGTATTGAGCATCTCGGGGAGTATATCGAATAAGATTAATTTAAAAACATGATTTGGAAAAATCTTGGTTTTCATTCTACGAACTTATGGAACTACCTGTATCTTGGTGCAAGCTGCTGTTTTCCTTTCCGACAACGGCGGCGTATGTCTGCCTTCATTGTCGCAAGCTGTGATTGAGTCGTAGTCACCATAGGTATCATTGTTCTTCTCATCGTCGTTTTCGCCTGATTTGCTGGCTGATGCCCTCCCCCCTCCATCCCTGCTGGCTACCGCCACACCGACACTGTTGTGGTGGTGAACGTTCTACGAAAGCATCGCCGCGAACCACCACAGCAAGCTAGCCACATTAATTAGGAGTGATTCGCCGAGCTGCTGATGGTGATGCGTATTGGCCCGGTTCGTTACGTGGCGAGGGCACGAATGCGCGAACTTCCTCGAGACCCACACATCTGGTGCTGACAGTTATCCAGTTTGACCAGACGGTAAGCGACTACTGCCTCAGTTGATGATGGTGTTGTTGCTGTCGTCACTAAGATTTCAATCTAGCTGCTAATGAACGAACAATGAATGGCTCGACGGGGCCAAGGTGCGAAGTGTGCATTTAGGATGGGGACTTGAGTCGTTTGCCGACATTGAAAGAAGATGAGAGGTGCCGAATGATTAATTAGGCTTCATACGAGCCGTACACCTTTAGAGAATCCTCTCTCTCTCTCTCTATATATATTATATAGATTATATATATAGATATATATATTATTATTATATATTGTGTTACTTGTTTTAAATATCATTTTGCTTATATATAAGAGGTTAACCGTTAGTAATCGTTATAACCGCATTCACCGGATTTAATAAATTGAAACGTCACATATTTTCAAGTTCAGGCGCGTCCAGGGTAGCAGAGTTCCACAAACAGAGGCGGCGTCACCCTGCTAATTGTCCAGCGGTAGCCTCTGGTGGGGGTAATCGACAGCCCTAGTGTCTTCTGTGAAACGGTTGAACGTCTTCGGGTCAGCGGGCGGAAATCGTGGGGGCAGGTAATACAATACAATACAAAGTCTCCCTTATAGAAAATGGTGTTAAAGTTCACATGGTAGTCTTTACACTCATGGGCACGTCGCCCATGTATAAGTATATAAGTGTTTCGATTAAATCTGAACATATTCAAGTAAGAACTGCAACAACTGTTGTTGTGCAAACTCGGCGGACATTCACTATGCCTTAAACTTACTGAATTTAAAAAGCATGTATCAGTTTACTTAACGGTTACAGTAACATAAAACAGTGGTGAAAGTACCAGTAAGCTGATGCTTCAGGGATTTGGGAATTGCATCGATGTAAATAAGTCAGGCAGAGTTCTGCGTATAGCACCCGGAACTACTTGTTGGAGATAACATCAACTGTGCTCTCCGACACCTTAACACGAGCGGTAACATTTATCTATTATAGGCGTACGCCGAGAAAAAAGCTTGTTGATTGATTGATTGATTTATTATTCGCTTGGCATGCATACCTAAATACACATGTCACCCTTTTTTATCAGGGGCGCTTAGAGCGGCAGCATATATGTTACCTATGCATCTGAATAATCAATGTACACTTCCATACCTACTGAGTATTTGCTTTCCATTAGGACAGCCTCTTCTTTGTAATATCGACCAGGCCCTTTCTAACGTTTGGTCCTAGAGCTAGGGCATCCGACAGCTCTATATCTCTGCTTCCCCCTAGGGCTGTACATTCTTTAACAATATGCTCAATTGACTCATTCCCTAGCCCACATGCTCGACATTCTGTACTTTGTCCCTCCATATATTTAGCTCTTTGTATCCTTGTCCCTGCCCTGGCATCTGCCAATAGCCCGCTCGCTCTTGAATTATCGTATACATATTCTACCCCGCCCCTTTCCGTCTTTTCCTTTCCATATATACTTGCCAAACTCGATCTGGAACCCATCGCCAATTTCCATTTGCCTGTATATGACTTGTTTACCCTCAATTTCACCATCTTCTCCGATATTCCCGCTCTGGCTCATTGCTGACTATTGTACCCAATCTCCCTAGCTGCAAATTCTACTCTGCGATCCCACTTCGTTTTCATCTTTAGTGCCGTCTTTACCAGCTGCATCTGTTTAACCCATCTTTTATCTGTGACACTTTTAATCCTAACACTAAATCTTAGCTTACTTTGTACTTCCCTTTGTATACATTTTGACATTCCTCCTTCGCCCTCAAGAAATTCCCTAGCGCAATTAAAACGGCAACCCAATGCAAATCTTATCACTTCTCTTTGTATTGTTTCTAACTTCTTTCCTAACCCCGCGCTGTGGACCAGAGAGGCATTAGCAAAGGTCAATCCTGGCACATACATGGCCTTCCATATATTCCTTGTTACTATATATTTGTTAAACCCCCAGAGGCCCTTACACCTTACTGCATTTCTTCCTCTTTCAGCTTTCTTCCTTCGTAGTATCTCTTCTTCTTCTTTTTCGTTACTATCGTGTGAGAGCTTATGTTATTCAAGCTTTTAACGATGAGAGACTTTTAGTGTAAATACCGTAGATTGTACCGACAGCTGCTAGACCGTAAGAAAATATGGTTTGGCAAGAAAAATGAAAATTGCATGGTTATAAGGGCATAAGCCTTACTGCACCCTTCGAAAGAACTTAGTTGTCCGGCTGCTTCCAACCGCTTGTGTTAAAACTATTAAGACGCATTTACAAGGACAGATAGCAAACTCGGGATTATCCCGTTGTCGCGTGACTTATCATGCAAACACGAGCCTACGTTATGCCAAAAGACAGATGCTCTATTCTTGATTATGAATGTTCAAAGTGCAATTGAATTGCTGAAAAATACGAAAGCAGTCCTCCTGTCGCTTCTTGGAGGTCCACTCTGTAAAAGTGCTTAAAAACAGGTGAACTTCTAGCGACTTTGTCTGAATACTTGTTTAAGGTTAACCTTTAAGATAAAGACGACGCCCTATATGCTTTTCTTATCGCTTATGGTGTAACAGTTATTCTCAGTGAACATCGCTCAAAGATAATTCAAGAGAGGATATATATATATATATATATATATATATATATATTGTAATGATTTATTATTCAATTACAATACGTTTGCACACTCGGCAGTGCTCGCCTTAATATATATATATATATATATATAAATATATATACATATATATATACATATATATATATATATATATATATATATATATATATATATATATATATATACAGGGTGTTGCAGGAATATTTGAAGCGCGATATACAGAATTGTAGAGCTCGTTAAAGCAAATATTTTTTCCAATGGAACATGGTCTCTGAGAAGTCTTGTTTCGGAGTGAGAGCGAAATTACTATAATTTGTGACACTAGTGTTTTTGCCCGACATAGGAGAATAAAGTGTGCTGTTGCGAGACAACCAGTTTTCCTATACAGAAACTAAACACGCTGTCGTGTTCGTGAGAAAAATATGCTTCTTCCGACGAGCATATAAGGCCGGTCAGAAGATGCGACACGGTCGTTTAAAAGAGAATTTGTCAAAAATGAAGTTCTTTATTAACTTTTACGCCAAATACTTCATAATCATAACCCTACGACCACCCACGTGTTCAAAGCTAACATATTCAGCAAATGCGCATTTCATGACGATTATTTTGGTGCCAAACATATGTCAATGCGAGCTGTGGTTGCGGAGTAATTACGATTTTTCGGAGGGCATGTCCAGGTTAAGTGTATGAAAAATGACGCGCTGCGGCTGTCGCGCGACACGTCGGCGGTAGTGAACGTCGCCACACAGTCATTTTACATGCACTTAATCTGGACATGCCCTCCGAAAAATCGTAATTACTCCGCAACCACAGCTCGCATGGACATATGTTTGGTACCAAAATGATTGCCATGAATTGCGCATTGGCTGAATATGTCCGCTTTGAGCGCTGTGAGTGGTTGTAGGGTTATGATTCTAAAGTATTTGGCGTGAACGCTAATAAAGAACTTTATTTTGGCGAATTCTCTTCTAAGCGACCATGTCGCGTCTTCTGACCGGCCTTGCATATCTTCTTCCATCTTCAGATGGAGCAGAATTTTATCACGAACACGATGGTGTGCTTAGTTTCTGTCTAGGAAGACTGGTTGTCTCGCAACAGCACATTTTGTGCTCCTATGTCGGGCAAAAACACCAGTGTCACAAATTGTAGTAATTTCACTCTCACTCCGAAACAAGGCTTCTCAGAGACCATGTTCCATTGGAAAAAGTATTTGCTTTAACGAGCTCTACAATTCTGTATATCGCGCTTCAAAAATTCCTGCAACACCCTGTATATATATATATATATATATACATATATATATATATATATATACATATATATATATATATATATATATATATATATATATATATATATATATATATATATATATATACTGCGATCGACCTAATGCTGAAAGGTTTAGCATTCGATTGTTACATGCAATACATCGATTTCAAAACGATAGAGTATCTGGTATATGGCTTTGATTTTAGAGCCGACCTTCCAGTGGGCTCAATACGACCGTTCTCAAGTCCCAAGTTATGAAAGTCATTTTTGTAATTATGTCTGATAATTCTATGATGTACATAAGTGACTGGCCAAGCGGAGAGGAGGCAGGTCTTTCGTAGATACTGCTAGAGCATCCCATAGCATCGTCGTACCAATTTGAGCAACTTGACGCTGCTGTACCGCAGTCCGTTTGTGCTGACGACTGCATTTCATCTAGTTCGCTTCCAGTTCGCTTTTTCGTGAACAGAAATCATATAACTATAGACGGCATGTTACACGTTGCGCGGTGTGTAACATGCTGTCGTCTAGTGTCGCTGCACTAGCGTCGTCACTGAGCGCCGGGCAGACCCACAGGGTAAGTTCTCGCTCCTCATTAGCCACCTCACGTCGAGCTCGATGGCGTGGTGGGAGCATTTGCCTGCGCCTTGCGACCGGAGGAGACACATAGAGGGGCCCGGGTTCGAGCCCCACACACGTCGCTGCACATTTGTGTTTAAAATAATATTAATAATTATTATTATCATTATCCGCCTATGAAACAATGCAAAAAGCAGTCCCGTTACGGACGTTAAATCTTGGCTCAGGAGGGTTAGTTCGAAAAAACATTTAATTATCCACTCTACCAGTCGTTGTCCTTGCCGCCGACGGACCGACGGTGTTAGCAATAGCTGAGGCGGTAGCAATACCAGACCGTCGAAGTAAAGCGCAAGCGGTTCCCTTGAGAAATTGTTGTAACATATTAATCAGTAAACATAAAAAAGAAGCAATAACGTTGATTAAATTAATAATTAAAGATCACACAGACAGGCGCCCACACCTAACAATATTAGTAACTGAAGAGGAGGAATTAAAATGACTAATAAGTATAAAATATTAAGTATAACAGATATAACGGTTTTTTTTACTCTAACAATGACAGCGGCTACAACAGAAAATACGATGACGGCAACGACGACGACAACAATCTGAAATGCTTTGAACATCATTTGGCTTTGCTATGGGCCATCTTAGGCAGGCATCTCAGAACGTCGTCGGAGATTAAGTGTCTTATTTCGGATTGTGCCTCAACAGGATTTCGTAAGTGTTTCTTTGTTCCAGGGTGTCCAATATGAACGGCATTTTCTTTTTGTCTCCATTGCCGATACTTGTGGGGCTTTGTTCGGAAATGTTGCATGTGCAATATATGCGGGATTTGTTCTAACAACAAATTCTTGTAACGCGCATGGGATGACAACACAGCACAGAAGCAAACCAATCGGCCAGGTGTGTTAGCTTTCGTTGTCTCTGGCGCATTTGCTTACATACGAGTGAGTGACATGTTCGGGCAGGCACGCGAAGCAGATTACCACACATGTGCGATCATGTACCGGCACACCGGAAAACCAGGCAAGTATTGCGTCTAACTAACAACAGTGTTACAGCGTCGGACAGACCACGTCTCCACGTACTACTCAATACAAGTGGTCTTACTCTTGCTCCCTACGGCTGCGTCTACTGCAACTGCTCCAGCGACCAGCGATGATTGCGACCTACCTGTTGTAATACAACTGATCCGTCTTCGTTAGCGGAGATGAATTAGTCACAAGCCACAGCCGACATACCGCCGTCGCCATCCGAGGCTGAATGGCTGTACTGCGGCTCTGGATGGCTCTGGTTGCTGTTTCTGCCGCTAGTGCAGCAGCTCGCGTTGTTGTTGTTGTTGTTGTTGTTGTGGTTGTGGTTGTTGTTGTTGTTGTTGTGGTGGTTGTTGTTGTTGTTGTTGTTGTTGTTGTTGTTGTTGTTGTTGTTCTTGTTGTTGTTCGTGTTGTTGTTGGTGTTGTTGCTGTTGTTGTTCGTGTTGTTGTTGTTGATGTTGTCGCCTTTGTCGACATTTCATCATAGGCTATGAGGCGCACAAGGCTTTCACACCTCTGCCGTCCCCGAACACCTCTGCTACACAGTACGACTGACTGAGCGTGCAAGTCAACCGAACGGCTAGGTATAACGTGACGAGAGCAACCCCTGTGTAGTTTGTCTCGTCAACGAACACGTTCGCTGGGCTTGCAGGACTCGTTCGTGTCGGTCACACTCAGGTCGGGAAGCCCCCCCCCCCCTAATTGGCAGCAAGTCCTTCGCTGTTTCTTGTCCCTTGAGCTGTTGATGCTGGGGGTTTTTCGCGTTACTGCTCGGCCGCTGCGGACGACGTTTTACATGGCGGGGCTACCATACCTGTTTTCTACACCCCGTGTTTCGAAATGTCGGTGTCGAAAAAAACTGCATGTGAAAACACAAGACTCCATGCTTGAAAACGGACAGATCCCGTGTTTTGTGGTGTCGATGATGTCGAAAAAAGAGAAATGTTAAAACACAAGACTCCATGCCTGAGAACGGACGACCGACACCACAATTTTGATTGTGAGCGTTTTTGCAGGTCTCTGGCAGGCATCTCATTGGCGGCCCACGGTGGTTCGCCGACAGCTTGATATCATTATGCAGTCAATATTACACATCTTAGTCAATCGGCGCAATAGACACCGGCCGTGTTTTTCATACCCTCGAAATTGCGAGGGAATTCCTGTTCAGTCGAAAGCTGTACACGTTCTTCGTCCCGCCTCATTTATGTATCTAGCGTACATAGTATTTGCAATAAGTCCTGTTTACCACTTATACTTCTAGGGTCTCTTTCGAGCCCCGTCAAAACTGGCGCAGTCTACGCCATGCTCAACTTGAGTATGAGACAGGTTCAGCTGCGCTTCACTGTAGGTTTCAATGACAAAAACATTCGTTTGAAACACATTGGCGAAGCACTGCCTAAAAGTGGCTGGATTTAGCACAATGCTCTGGCAACATATCTCGAACCTTTTGGCGCTTGACCGTCGCTCCAACGTCAGTTTTTAGGTTGCAACCACCGGCGAGGGATTTAAAAAAGGTCATGTAACCACCATTAGGCATCTTACGGATGGATTGACAAAATGCAAATGATCCTTTCTTTTTTGCCTGCTTGAGTCGTCAGGAATTTGACCATATCCAAACACCGGCTCAGTCAAAATCGATAAATATAACTCTATGTCATGTGTACATGAAGCAAATTTATTTATTTGAAATCACTTTGTTGCATGCATATATACTAGATATATCGCTAACATGTAGATACTAACATAAATATTATTCACATGTTAGCATAAGAAGTCTACCATGCTAATGGCTCTACCCTTAGCTGATACATTTCCGCCTCTGTCGTTGTGTGACTTTCCTCGTTACACGATACAATAAATGTATTTAAAGTTCATATGGACAGATTTTAGGCATGACCACACCCACGTCATCTTAATGTCGGCTAGCAGAAAATGACTATATACCATCAATTTGTGTCTAATAGTTAGCTAGCCGGTCCGATGCTCATACTATACATATTTGGCCTTTCTCCAACAGTAAGTAAGTGTAAGAATGTATGATATTGCTGAAACAGCTTTCCAATCTAAGAATATAAACCATTGTAACAGTAGTAGCTTGCGCGGCTAGCTTTCGGTTCTTAAAAACTGGAGCGTTGCCATGCGTGTAAAATCGAATCCTGCTCGGGTAGAATTTTTTCGTCCTCTTAAATCGCAAATATGGTTAAGCATTGACCTCCTACTGTCTATCTATGCATGAACGCGCATTTATGCGAGACGAGATACAATGACAAGGCTCGTAAGACGAACACTTCCTCAAGCGAGGACGTTTCATACATTTTGCGCTTGGAGGGAAACTTGGCGGGGCCTGATCCAACGAGCGGCCACTTGGCCCACCGCCAATCCGCTTTTAGCAGCGGGGCAGAACTTGTTAAACTCAAGGCGCTTTCTCATAACTTGTCCATTAAAAGAGTCCCAATTATCTATTTGTGCGTGCGCACGAGATGGAAAACTAGAAACACATTTAAATAAGAACCATCAGAAAGGCGATGAAGAAAGAAGCGACAAGAGAAGGGCGCGTGCACAAACGACCCTATAAGCCTCCTAGAGATAATTGAGCCACAGCCGACTACAACGACGACAACAACAACAACAACAACAACAACAACAACAACAACAACAACAACAACAACAACGACGACAACAACAACGACGACGACAACAACAACAACGACGAAGACAACAACAACGACAAAAACGACAATAACAACAACAACAACAACAAAAACGACAACAACAACAACAACAACAATGCTAGCGAAGCTGCCGTAAAAGCCCGGGTAGAGTCCTAAGGCACCGCGTAGCTCGACAGCGCTATTAGGAGGACGTTTTATTCCTAAGTGAAGCTAGACACAACTAAGTAACTACATCTTTCTGGTGGCATGAAAAATGTCTTTTAGTTAGGATGTGACGGTGACATGTATGGCAGCACTGTTGTGGTTACGCCACAGCTTAATTGAGCCAGAATGGGTAGTGGAGCACAGCGAAACAGAGAAACGACGTATTTCGTACGCACTTCGAGCACGCAAAGCGGTACCAATTTGTGTCTGTCACCAACTTGTCTACCAATTTGTGCCTGAAGCACCTGAGGCCTGTAGTCAAAACGCCAGCGTGCGAGCCAATTTCTCCTGCGGACAACGCGTAATGAGTCAAACGCAAACAAAGTATAACATTAAAAACAAAAAATCATATGAGCTAATATCGAAAGCCTGCGTCGCGCTACTGTGTACATTTCGTTAGCCTGCAGAATTGAGAGCAATTCGTGACTGACTAGACTGCTTTGATCCGAATGTATATCAACGGTTGCAACTTTTTCGGCAACTTTTTGTGCGGCTATAAACAGAAGTAGGGGTTCCGTTGGCTTCTTTACAACCAAAACGTGCCTCCAGTGAGTATGTAGGTATCTATGGTGCTAGATAGATGTTCATGTGTGTGTTGTTTATGTGCGTGTATGGATGTATAAGGTTGTCATATCAAGCCGCCGGCTTACATTCAATTACAAAAAATGCGCAGGCGTTAGGCTGACTGAGAGATTTATCAGGCTGTACGTACGTACCGACAGCGTCTTCTTGACACGACACTAAGCCTACCAACACAACAAGGTGGTTTTGCAATATGCAGTATCCTAGCCTAGACGCTAGAAGCTATATAGCCAGCGTGGAAGCTATACGACGGTATCCTATTGAACTGGGTAATCGCCATACTAGACGCCCACAAGATGAACCCGACGCCCCCTTTTGATCTACTCTCTCTTTCTCTCTCTTTCTTGGCTTCTATAAATGCAAACCTATATAACTAGCCGTCAATAGAAACTTTAGTCACTGTTAAGAAAGAAATTCGTGTTTGTTTGTACACGTGTACATACATACCACATGCATTTACTCTTGTGCACATGCACAATACATGCATGCTTGGTTTTGGGCGTTCGATGCGACAGAGAGCAGACGTGTTCTATATCTGCTTGATGCGATCCGTTTCTGTGGTTAAAGTGAGGGGACACCAGAAGAAAACTTGCTACAGTGACAAGTCCAAATTGAGGGGTTTCGATTGAAGTGCAAAACACACTTAAAAGTGCACCGGTTAGTGCTGTTAGGGGGGCTACTCTGTTTGACCTGACAAGCGGTAGCGTTCGATCTACAGCTTCATCGTAGAAGGTGTTTGTCTATGCCTGGCACTGCTACCTTAGCTGAAGCAATGGCACAACGCTAGCCGGCTCCGTGGACGAAGCGAGAAGACGCCGACTTTCACCTAGAAGTCCCAGGTCCAACGAGAGCGTATCTCGAACATTTGTAAGACGTTTTAATCTTTTTAAATAGTTCGTCACTTCAAACCGAAAAATGCCAGCGGACCTGCGGAAAAACCTCCCCCCCCCTTAGTCTAGATATAGATTACGAAGCGCTATTAGTAACACCGACGACAATTGAAGTGCTAATGGTATTGAGGGGTCCTTGACAATGTCAAGTTCCATTGCAAAAAATGACTATATTCCTGGTGCAAAGCGGAGAAAAACTTGAATCACGGTGATCGTGAAGATGACCAGGGATTCGCGACGGTCCAGAAGAAATCAACTTGTTGGATTGCTTCGCGTAAACAGAAGCAGCTGGAGAACCTGAAAAAGCGCATTCAAGCTGGCTCAATGGGCACTTTCAGGGTGATCATACGGAAGAAACAAACTAATGTACAGGAAAAAGCTGATTTTGCGGAGGATCTCTATTGAAGATGCTTAAGCTTGTTCATGAGATGTTAACTTCATGCAGAATTTCCGGTGGTGGTAATGCAATTTTAGTGTGGGTCCCAACTATTGACACGGCCAAGCAAATACTCGCGGTGTCAATAATAGGCGATATTCCGGTGATAGCAAGTTGTACATCAAATTCGAGATTCCGCACACGCATCCACAACGTATCTACAAATTTCACAAAAAGTGAAATTATTTTGGAACTGTCTGCGTATGGTATGCTTGAAGTTCGTCGTTTATGCACTAGCGAACGGGACACGAGGAAGCCGCTAACGAAAGCAGTCTCACATGTACTCACATGGCTAGAGCTAGTCTTGGAAACTTAGGCTCGGTTGCAGGTGCATTGAGGTCTGTTAGCTCTGATTTGGTAGAAGCTTTCAAGATGGTGACAGAGGTTCTATAGCCCATGTTGGCACTGTTACCACTGTCTAAAAAACTCGGAAACTGCTCGTAATGTTAGATAATAATTAATCATCCTCTTCAAGTCACTTAGGTTTCTTGGGTGCACACAGGGGTTTGTTCTTATTAAGGTCCTGCTTCTTCTTGACAGTACCGGTAAACCACCTACTCCGTGGGATTGATCTAACGAAAGATATACATCTTTTAGAACGATTGAACGCCCATATGTTGAAGAACCTGTCTTTCTTACATAACCTAGTTTTGCCAGAGGTAGCTCGTAGGTAAGCCCTTCGGCCCGTGACAAAAGAAGGCCTAGACATTCCAGACGCTGTCTCGGTCGCAAGTCCCGCGGTGATCGCATCAATGTCTAGTGCCCGGCAAAGGGCGTCAAAGATGCTAGATTCCCCAGCTGTCGAACGGTTCCGTACTGTACTAGAGACATTTCAAGGAATGTCTTTTAGCACGCACTGAAGCACCTCCTCCTCAGGATCTGATTCCGCAGGCAAGGTGGAGTGCGCCGTTGGAGGATAAACGACCAGCCAATATTCTCAATTCAGCAGAAGACGAGGTGGACGAAGCACGGCTTCGAGCAGCTTCGTGTAGTGGTGCTGGTGCATGGCTCTACCAAGTGCTTCCCTTGAAAACCTCTTAGAGGACATTGTCGTCAGAATCTGCGTTGGTCGTCACATTGGGATTCTACTAGTAGAGAAACATGAATGCAGCTGTGGCAAGAAAGTCTCACCCCTAGGTAACCATGGCTCATCTTGCATCCGCAGTTTCGGGAGACCGTCGTAGGACGAGCCACCCTGCTTTTAATTATACTCTAGCCCGTGCTCTGAGGTCTTCTGGGTACCCTTGTGTGCACACCCCAGTGTTGCAAAATATTAACAACAATAACGCCTTACGGAGTATTCGGTTCGGCAAGCCTGTTTGACTTATTTGATACTACATAGTTTATTCTAGAAACGGGTTTTCGTCCCTTCTTCCAAATAAAATTGTAAACTCGGTCGTTCATGGAGTTAATGAGCTGTTGCAAGTACGAAAGTGGAATATCAGTCCATGCTTGCTAGATAGCTTCTTTGAGGTCCGATAAATTATCATATTGCCGACCATTTACGTAAATCTGCTTCACCAAATGTCCCCAAAAATGTTCGATGGGATTCAGCTCTGGACTTAATGCCGTCCAGTCGAAAAAGTGCCAGCCCTTGTTCTTGAAAAAGACCATAGTGCTAGCTGAGATATGAAACATAACGTTGTCTTGTTGAAAAACTGCGTTAGGTCTCCCAATGAAATGGGTATTTAACTGGGCCCCGACGGTACGCTGGTACTTGTCAGAATTGTGTCGGCCCACAATCGCGACTAGGTCAGACTTCCCATTATATCCAAACGCGCCCCAATATTTCACACAACAACCACCGGCCACACGTTTCGAGAACCATTTAGGTTCCTTCCGTAAGTCATCGGTTGCAGTCGCGGCATAAGTTTCCTTTTCGCGTATTGCACATTTTTGTCAGAACTTAACACTCAGTACACTGTGGATCGGTGCACTGGCACCCTCAAAGTAGTCCTGATCCTGGAAGAAGACATTTGGTTATGAGTAGCCAACTGTATGATCCTACGCCGATCTCAAATAGTCAAAACTGGCTTACGCCCACTGTTAGATCTGCACCTTTGGTTCACTCCAGGGTGTAAGAACCTGCTCATGGTGCTCTTATGCCGTCCCAATCTGGTTGCTATAGAAGTTACTGTATGACCGAGCTCAGCATATGCCTCAATTATTGTCATTTAGTTATTCAAGAGATCCTTTGTACGACCCATGGTTTAAACATAAGCTTCGTCGTTGGTTTAGAACAACGACTGAGCTGTAGAATATTTTGCAGCTATAGAACGATTGATTTAGCTGGTGAATGGCGGCGGTCGATCTAACGGATGGCGCCCAGATATGAGCTTTATGAGAGCCTGATTTGCAAGAAAAATGAATTTACAGAGTTTTGAACAAGAATCGGTGCGGATAGTTACACGATAGGTTGTGATAGTATTAGAGACTCCTCTCTCTTAACTGTGAGCAATATTAGTTTCATCTATAGGACCCGGTTACGGGGGATGACAGGAGGTATGAGAGTTTTAGCAGGATACAAACGTTTTTGTAGTCATCGAGCTACCAGCCAGCGTGTAGTCCTGTACAGCGTGCCTAGAAGCATTTTCCCCTTCTGTATAAAAAAAATACAATATTCCTGACATTTGATCCCCGGGATCGTATATCAGCTGTAATATCGACTATCCTTTACAAACAAGAGCTGTGTTGTTAGCATGTTATTGTTGCTATTATTTTGCAACACGGTTTTTTCACACTTTTTTTCTTTTTTGTATGAACCGATTGTGAGATTGCAACGAAATTAACACCATACAACACTCGTGGTTCGTCATGTACCTTCAAGCCATTTGAATAAGTCAAGCCGAAATTATCACCAAAAAACATGAGTTGCTATTTTTTTGCAACGCACTGTATATATATAGGGTGAATCAGGGAGTTTTGTACTTCTTTCGAGGTTTGATAGAACTCGGCAAGAAAATAAATTTTCCCTATGGAGGGAAGACGCGGAAACGTCTTGTTTAGAAGTGAGGATGAAACTTATAAACGTCGTTATTCTGCCTTTTTTCTCCTACATAGTTGTGCGAAATTTACGTTTGCGGGAGGACCAGTCAACGCATGAAGGTACCGATTACACCGGCGGGTTTGGAGGAAAATTTTGCGCAACGGAAGACACTTCACTAGCTTTCGTAGCAAAAAGCCAATACACAGGTTGAGAAAAGTCATAAAAAGTCGATATGTTGTTATGTCTTACGTTAACGCTTTTCGTGAAAAATCGTAAAATTTTTCCATTACGGCCAAAACTGTATGTCCAAAAAACCACTCTCACGCAATGGCCAATTGAATGCCCACCACTTTCATACCAAAGTGATGATGCTGCGTTACGTAGTTGTCAAGTCACTAAGCTTTTTCGATAGCCATATCGAAAGCGAAGGCATGCATATTTCCATAGGGCGTATGAGAAAGTTAGGTACATATTTTGAGGTTTGGTAGAACTCAGCAAGAGAATAATTTTTCTGAGTGAAAGGAGGGGCGGAAACGTCTTGGCAAATGTTTACGGTTCTGAACGTGAAAACTTGCACGTAAAACATAACAACTATGACTGTCGAAAACGCTTAGTTACTTGACAACTACGTAACGCAGCACCATCACCTTGGTACGAAAATGATGGGCATTAAATTTGCTATTGCGTAAGAGTGGTCTTTTGGACGTACATTTTTGATCGCAATAGAACGAATTTAGGATTTTTCATGAACAAGCGTTAACGTAAAATATCGACTTTTCATGACTTTCCTTAATCTGGGTATTCGCTTTTTGCTACGCAAGCTAGTGAACTGTCTTCTGTTGTGCAGAATTTTCCTCCGAACACGCCGGTGTAATCGGTTCCTTCATGCGTTGACTGGTTCGTCGCACAACTATGTAGGAGAAAAAAGGCAGAAAAACTACTTTTATAAACTTCACTCTCTCTCCTAAACAAAACGTTTCCCCGTCCTCCCTCCATAGGGAAAAATTATTTTCTTGCCGAGCTCTATCAAACCTCGAAAGAAGTAAAAACTCCCTGAATCACCCTGTATATATATATACATATATATATATATATATATGTAACTAAGATCAACTAGACCTCGACTCGATCTGGTGATCTAGGGAAGGAACACAAACCGGGAAAAGGTTTATTTTACCGACTTGCTGGAGATCGACCTCTACGGCACATCTCCATAATCATAGAAATAAAAAGAGAAAAGACGTGATGCATTTCAAGAGTTCATCATTCTTCTACTCATAGGATTCTCGATTCCCTCTCGCACATTTTTTTCGCATATTTCTCACATATACGTACAAACTTTACGCCCAAAATGACTATGCACACGCATAAATGTGCTAGTATAGCAAATTTTGTTTATTAACAACAAACAGCTACAACACTCTTAATATTTAGAATAAGAGTTGATCTAGGAGTAGTAATAATAATAATATTTTGCGGTGCGCACTCTTAGCATTCGCGTAGATGATAAACAGCTTCAGAAACTATCCGTATACTCTTGCATCAAACCACGAATAGAACCTCCCAGGCAACGCCAACTTAACAGTAGGACAGCACACAGCAAGAACCAAAGACAGTCTATGCAAAGTGGCAACTTGTGCTACTGTTGACATTGGCTGCGCTGTCAACACCACATTACTAATCGTCATCTGCTTGGCCTAATCCAAACATGTTTACTGGGAAAGCCCAGCTGTGTTGTGATAGGCAAAACATAGATCTATAGCGATGAGCGACGAAGTGTCATCTGCAAACTTCGTTTAGCAGAATAAGCTCTACACGTGGATCTCTGTGCTCTCATTTATATATGGTATGGTGCAGTCAAGTCAACAAAATCATTTTCACGAGTCACTTCGTGACACGTGGTATTGTATAAAGAGACATTTTGGAAGCAACAACATGGTATTGTAAGCAATTAGCATCAGATGTTAAGATTCCGAGTTATGTTCTTCGAGAGAGAGAGAGGGAAAACAGTGATCTTTTTTCGCAAGAGCTAGGCAGGTAGACACATTATACTTCGAACACGCTTGGGATTACAAACAACAGATGCCTTCTGTGTACTCATCGTGAAAGTTCGCGAAAGCCATGATGTACGATTTATCTGATATAGACGTAGCGATTGTCACATGTATGGCTAGATCAGAGGCGAAAGGTACTAAAATGTGTAGGTCTCCAACGTATTGTTGGACTTGCTCAACTTTAGTTTTCTATTTTAAGACAAAGCGTTCGAACATTATTGTATACGGCGTCTTCAACCTTAATCGAATGATCTCAGCAGTTGATAAAAGCAGATAGACACTCTCTTCTCTAGATTTCGGTAGCAGAACTCAAATGTCAAATATGACTTGAGACATACGACATACTCATCTGTGTTGAATAAGTTGAGTGGCTGTGGCAATTATACAACATATATTTATCTCACTCGAGTTGACTAAATGCGTAAAACAATGAACATGTATGCTGTATCTTATTGGACAGAGCATTGGGTGTACTCTTCATCGAAGTTCCTACAGGAACACACGAGGTAGTGAAATCCGTATACCATGCATCTGGTGTATAGACGACTATCGGCGCAGACCGTTACGGCCTATAACCATGTAGAATTGTTCTAATTCGCTAGCGTATTGTAATTTCACACACTATTCAAGCTGTACAGATATTTTAACAGAGACGTCAGCGTAAGAAAACGCATAGCCGCATCAGTTGAGAGCTTATCGGCCGCCGAACATTATGTACTCCTGCATAAGAAACAGCTAGGGCTAAACTTGCTGTCTTATTAATATGCGTCAAAAATAGCCTTTCCAAATAATGGACTCGTAGACCACGATATGAAGATGGGAAGGTGTTGCCAAACTCTACTAGCTAGCCGCAGTAATGAATGAACGTCACGGCCTGTGAGTCGCCTTCCACGTTGAAACTTAACCGCCTTAGTTCTACGCGAGTTGATCTGCAACCCCTTCGATTCAAGGTACTGCTCGGCCAAGGAAACAAAACTATTAATGAAGCATTCATTCATGACGTGTGGAATTGTATACGTAAACAAACAAAGGAAAGTGAAAAACACAGAAATCAATTGTTCACTTCTCTAGATTTCCGTTGCAAAACGACGCTGCCAAATATTATCTAAAACATACGACGACACGTTCAACTACGCGGAACGTGTTGAGTAGCTGTAGTTATTCTGTGTGATAATAAAACGTATTTCTACTGGTCTACTACTCAAATTGCAAAACAACTGTGCTTTTTTTTTGTTTGGTAGACTCTGTCATGCCTAGCGCGACATATCCATAATGTTCACGTGGTCGATCAGAATCAAAGTTTCTGCTGTATTGTCATTACTAGTAGCTGTCGCAACACCGCTGAGATTGGCTGTGTTGGCGTTTATGAGCGACTGAGCGATGAGGGCCGTGTCAATGCGGACACGTTTTCTAACGTGTCTCTCCGCTCATTGACGGCCGGCATCGGGCTAGAACGCTGACGCGCTTGTCAGCAGTTCCTCTCAGTCACTTTGACAAAGGGTTCCGCGCAAGGCAATCCACCGCGTCGAGAACCATAAAAGCGTCCTAGACCCTCGTATACTATAGCGGCGCCTCTCTCTATATATATATATAGACGGACGCCGCCGCCGCTTTGTGATTCAAATTCGAGTGCGTCTGACGAAAGCTTTCGACACCAACGCGTTCATTCAGACACTGCCTGCGTGCGTGCGTGGATGGAACGCCGGACGGATCGCGAATCGCTGCTGCTGCTGCGGCGGCGACAGCTCTTATTTATCTGGGACATGTCATTCCCAAGTGATAGTAAGCGTGAGAGAGAGAGAGAGAGCGCGCGACCGAGATAGAGAGAGAAAGAGGGGGGAGAGCACTGCCTAAAGTCAGCTGAGTTCGATATCGTCTTTTTCCCTTCGCTCGTTCTGACGACAGCCACAGCGCGCTCATGCACACGAGGTCAGCTGTTGAACTGTTGCTGACAGCTGGCTCGGAGGCGACGGAGTTCTGTCGACCTCAGCATCTCGGCCAAATGGAACCGTGCATAAACGAATGCCGTGAAGTAGTTGGCAGCACACGCCTCAATGCGAGCGCGTCCGATATGCCGAAAACATAGTAACTGGTCATGCCAGTTGCCACGCTAGGTTAAGGGGAAAACCGACTCGGTTTAACTCGATGATATGAAGGGCCATTGCTTCTACAACTACTACCACTACTACTACTACTACTACTACTACGACTACTTGATAGTCGTCGTCGTCGGCGTTTGACGGTTTAGGGCGTCGTGCGTCGTTCAAAGACGGTAGAAGTTCGGAGCCCAGAACAGCGTGCAGCAACATGCACATACAGATGGCCAACTGCTAAGCATTTTGACTGCACATTCCGACGTCAATTTGTATGCTAATTAATCCCGTTATCTCTATATTAGGAATTACCCCAGCTCAGCAGGAATCGGGGTACTGTAAACATTTCGCGGCAACGTTGCCTTTTGAAGGTGGACACTAAAGTGAATATATAAATATATATATATATATATATATATATATATATATATATATATATATATATATATATATATATATATATATATATATATATATATATATATATAATAAATATATATATATGTAGGAACTCGCTAAGCTATATATATATTTTATTTTTTTCTTGTTTATCGGACAGATTCTCAGAGGTGAAACTTTTAAAGCGCGGGAGAACACTGAATATTCGAATATTAGCAAGTTAACATCTGGCCGCCTGGACCACTTATCAATATACTATATGTCTAAGGTCCGAGACGATCACAAAGAGCCTCCAAGGTAGGAATAAAGTCTAAACTGGACGCCATTAAATTATCAGCCTCCAAACGCCAATTGTCCAGAGAAACTCAGCGAGTTTTGTCCAGAAACATCAGCGAAATCGGCTCTGTCAAAAAAATCTGTGAGATTCGGCTAGGCTATAATGTCTACATACATTTTTGGGTAATTTTAATGAAGATATTCTTTTTATGGATGTTGTAATTATGACTGGTGCGATGTGCATAAGAGAGAAGAGACCATCGAGCAAACTCAATCAAGGGAATCGGGAGCAATAAACAGAACCGTGAATTAGCCGGCCGATGCAAAGACGGGTGGAAGAATGAAGAAAACTGTGGCTCGATGCTTTACCCTGACGAGGCACAACGCACTTTAGGTAGTAGCACTATTTAAAAACTAGAAAACTTCGAAGAGCTAATGAAATACGTCTTGGGTTTTCCGCAATTTCAGAGCAAATTTTTACCCAATGCAGTACTAAGGGCATCATCCACAAAATAAAGTAGCTTACGCCTAAGTGAGTGATTGCCACGACTTGGCATTTCTAGATGTACATATAGGGCTTTCTCTATAGTTTCTGTAGATTTTATTTGCTGCTGCCACTCGAATTACACGGTGCAGCGGCCCTTACATGTCAACAGGTGTTTCGAAAACACGGCGCGAGTACAGGGTACCCGGTTGCCGATCCCAGAGACACTTTCACCCAGCGTGGCCTGTCTAAAATATAAATTATTATTTAGGGAAGTTGCTATTAAGGCTAGACCCTCCTCTGTCCGTCCCCCTACGGACTTGGAATCGCCGTGAGGTATAACTATATTGCACCGATGACCGGATATGTTGAGATATCTAGGGTTTCCCCAACAGTTCTTGTAGCAACGCGAGCGTCGTCTCTCTTCTAAACCGGAAAAAGCCATAGAGAGGGGCCGAGTCGCTGGGTCAACGTAACTCGAAGACCAACATCAAAAGCGCCAACATTTTAAAACAGAAATCCGTGTTGCGTCTAGCTCACCAGCTCTTAACAAGGAGCAACAAAATTATCGCACACAAGAAATACATTTGTCAGCACCTGCCCATTATTTTTGCGTGTGGGAATCAAACCCAGGACTTATGACATCAGGGTGAAAAGTAATCGTTACTTCGTCACTACACCGTCTCATTTATATTTATATATATATATATATATATATATATATATATAATAGCTCTTGCCTAACTTTTTTCACGATAACACAGAGGCTACCTCGTCTACAATGATGTGATTGGGCTTTTGCGCCAAGTAAGAGCAAGATCACCACCATCACTGCAATCTAGACATAAGCGAGACTACATTGACTGTTCAAACGCTTACATAAGGCTCCGTTAGGAACATATGCTTAAAGCCTGTAATGTCCAAATCTCGATTGTGGAGTGACGTCTCAGCGCATACTGACGAAAATCGTATGCACGCCGGTTGTCCAGCGGATTGAGCCCGTAGACAGACCTTTCCACCTTAGCAATTCGGCTTAAGAAAAGGTCAAGGAACCTTACTGGTAAGTGGTCAGCATGGTGCATTGAAGAGTAAGCGAAATTTAAAGGACCCGAGAGGAATTCGCTATGCTGCGCTTCTTCGACCCCTCCCCTTGCTGACCTTGCTGGCTAAGTCTGACAAGAGTGCCAAATAGCCGTGGCGGTTATGTATGCAGATCACAAAACATAAAATAACCTGTATTATCACATAAAAGGGGTGCGTACTACGATTTATCATGGCCTCTAGGTTTCCAGTATGCGTAATTCTACGAGGAGAACGTAGTTGGTCGCCAAATATACGGGTAGCATTTGAACTAGCAGATGATTTAGTAGCCGCACATCGCGACCTGAGGCTCTCTATCAGCTGTTGGGTGCGGTCGCGTTTGGCTTAGCTCCGTAAAACTTGGTCGAAGAGTGCAGGAACCTGAGGCCTGTAACAGGCTGACCAATTGCACTCGACAGCCTTAGTGGTAGGGAGTTCAACGCGATTAGTAATTACTGCAAAGGTACTGTGACAAACTTGACTTTTGTTTTTTTTGTTTCCCAAACAAGAAGTGTATGTGTTCGAGGTGTTCGAAATTCGAACGTCGCCTATCGATCGAGCAGTGACTCTAGCCGATCGGTAGTACAGACTGGCGCGGCTTCCTGCATGTGTATATGCATTAAGCCTACTGTGTATATGTATATAGCTTACTGTGTACATAAATAACTGTGTATATAAGCCATCATATAATTATTGACACTGTACATAACAACCACGGCAAGCCGCCGCGAACAGTGATCGAACGCCTGTGGAAGCGCTGTCCTCCACAGGGAGTGGATAGCAGAGTGGTTGCGTCGGCGACTACAGTATTGGTCTAAGCAAGACCGGTCTGAGTTCAATCCCCATCAGTGTCTTTTTTTTTTTTTTTTTTAAATTTAAAAATTTGATTTGTATTGGGTTTAAAATATAATTCGACATCGTATAATAAAATTTAAAAAATAAATAAATAAATAAAATAAAATAATAATAATAATAATAATAATAAAAAAAAAAAAAAAAACCAAATAAATAAATAGAGAAGAAAATAGAGAAAAAAGGGGAAGGAAAAAATATACACATATATGGACCCGTTCAGGGGTCCAGGCGAGTCCCCTAATGAAGACTCTTCTGAAAGGGGACAGCAGACGGAGGCAGCCGAAATTAAGGCCGACAAGATAGCAGTGGCTGAATCTGCCACGGACCTGGATGCTGACTCGGATCGCGATAACGAGGGCGACGATGACTACAGAGATGCGGCAAGCGCAAGAGGACAACGAAAGAGACTGATGGCAACCACGCCAGAAGACCCGAAGGAGGCTGAAAGCAGCCGAGCCCGCACGACCAGCAGGACCAAGGCTGCGAGGAAGTCTTCCGATGAAAAG
Source organism: Dermanyssus gallinae (assembly GCA_003439945.1). Taxonomy (NCBI): domain Eukaryota; kingdom Metazoa; phylum Arthropoda; class Arachnida; order Mesostigmata; family Dermanyssidae; genus Dermanyssus; species Dermanyssus gallinae. The sequence continues at coordinate 181,953 of QVRM01006175.1, forward strand.
GAGCCCTCTCCAAACAAGGAGGACAGAGCTCTAGAAGACCTGGAGGCAGTTACAGAACACCTCAAGGCACTAAAAGATAAGCATAAAACCACCCAGGTGGATATTAAGGCCGCTATCACACGCTTAGATAAGGCGGTATGGGAACTGAAGAAATCTAAAAAGGAAACGGGGGAGGAGAAAGCAATTCTCCAGAAGCAAGCCGACGAGAATGCCGCACGTACGCAAGACCTCACAAAGGTAGCTGAAAGCTGGAAGGAAAAAGCTGCGGCTCTCACCTTAGAGTTGCAGAGACTGGCCGCCCAGAAAGAGGCACGGCCCTCATCGAGCACCCCACCCGCGGCAGAGCTACGATGCAAAGCCTGTCAGGAAAAGCTAGAAAAGGAACAGATCGAGATGGTCAAGACGAAACACCTCGAGGAGCAGATGGCAGAAACGGCAACACCCGAAGGTCTAATAAACCTCATCAAGGAGGAGTGGCCGCTGTCTATGTACAAGACCACTGGTCTTACTACGGACAACATCACTACCTCACGTGAAATCAGGGTAATGCTTATTACGAAAGGCTCCGAAAAGGACAAGTCTCTGCTCAAGAAACTTACAGGGCAATTCCCGATGGCGGAAAAAGCGGCCTCTCTACGGGCAGGAGGAGTCGCAATCCTCAGAAATAGCGCCCAGCTCGAGCTAGAAAACCCAGATGAACCCGAACCTGAGGAGGAGCAGGATGCTGAGGCGTCTGCTACGTCGACTAGCATACTAGTGGTGGGCGCTGTCGGCCTAGAGGAAACGCCACTTGGCTTCCTAGCAGCTCTTCACAAGACGCTAGAAAAAGGACACAACATTGGCTCTCAAAACCCAATGGCTTTGTACATTTCTCCACAATGGGGAGGACCCACCATAAGAAATGCAGTAGAAGCATGCTGTAGGAAGATAGGGTGTAAAGTCGACATCACCCGAGAAGGACGTGTGCCGCGCCAACACGATGTCGAGGCAACTTCGCGGAAAGAACAGAAGGAATATATTTCTGTTAGGATCAGACCTGCTGCAGGCTCTTCGTCAGAAGACATGATTGAAAAAATGCGCCCACTAGTCAACACGGCGAATACCGGGGTAAAAATAGGGACGGTCATTACTAATAAGGGAGGGGACATCATCCTAAGAGTTGAAGAAAAAAGCCCAGGCAGCAGCACAACGTTTGCAGAGGTCCTCAGACAAAAGACGGGCGGAGAGGTCGACACTAGGCAGTACAGCGGCCCTACAGCAACTGTTGTCCTTCGGGGAATCAGCCCGTTACTTACGGCGCTTTCTATAGAACAGGACATTCGAAAGATACTGAAGCTCCAAGAGTCTACCAAGATTCGCACGGAAGCTCCCAGGGCTACTAAGAACAGAGGCAGTTGGCAGTGCTTGGTCACTTTACCAAGGACTGAAGCCCGCAGAATCCTACTGAAGAAGATCGTGACCGTCGGAGGAAGCAGTTGTAGAGTCGAGGAATGGATAACCCTGCCCACGTGCTACAACTGCCATGAAATCGGGCACACGGCCTTTGCATGTAAAAACAAGAAGGCAGATAAGCAGAAATGCTACCGCTGTGGGCAGGAGGACCATCTAGCCCGTGACTGTAAGGCGGTACTTCCTAAATGCTACGTATGCAACGACGAGGGCCACAGAGCTAGATCTACAGCATGCCCCAAATATCTCCAACTTCTTAAAACTAAGATACAGGAGCGCCAAACTGTGAGGCAAGCTAGCAGGGACAAGACAGGGCATGCAGAGCCAAATAAGAAGAACGAGGAGCCTACGACCGAACAACAGGCTTTTGCCACTGGCTCAAAAGGACCCAACGAATGGAGGACACAAGGGCCCAAGGGCGCGGCTAGAATTTCTGCCCAGCGCGACTCTTCCGCACAAAAATGATTAGTGAAATTAGCATAATTCAGGCCAACTGCAATAGAAGCAGGCCGGCGCATGATATGATAGAAGAAATAGCATGGAGAAGAAAAACTGATGTGATGGCCCTTAGCGAACCCAACAGAAAGAAAACCAAAGAATCAGAGACTTGGAACAAAGACCCTATGCTAGACACAGCGATCATAACTAAACAGAATTTGCAAGTGCTTGAGAGAGGACACGGAAATGGGTTTTGCTGGATCGAAGTAAAAGAAGTCGGCAGAATATATTCGGCCTACATCAGCCCCAACTGCTTGCACGAAGATTTCGAGCGTTTCCTAGACGACCTCGCAGAATCGATACGCGACACGAAAACCGGAAATGGAGTGCTAATAACCGGGGATTTTAACTCAGCGTCAGAAGTCTGGGGATCACCTCGAGCCGATAAAAGGGGCAGAACTCTACTAGAATGGGCAGCATCACTTGATCTTCAAGTATTAAACGACGGAAAAGAAGCTACTTTCCACCGCCACGGCAGCGAGTCTTACGTGGATATCACGTTCTGTAACGACATCCTCGCGCCAAAAGCTATAAGCTGGAAGGTTCTAGTGGACGAGGAAAACCTGAGCGACCATTTCTGCATTGAGACTCGACTGAGAATTCAAAACTTTCGATCAGTTCCTCCCCTTAAGAAGCGATTCAGACTCACAAACGAGTCAAGGTTCAAGAAAGAACTCGGGAGGAAAATAAAAGCCCTATCCAGCCCCCACATCACTGCAGAAGATCTACAAGCACTTCTTGTAGATGTGTGCAAGACTACGTGTACCAACAGCGCTCACCCCAGGCGAGGGAACGTCCCGCCTAAATATTGGTGGACGCAGGAGATCGCAGACAAACGAAAAGAGTGCTGCAAAGCGAGGCGTGCTCTCAAACTGAAACAACGAGACGCAGACGCACGCAATCAAGAACTGCAAGAGTATAGAAGAAGCCGGGCCTTACTTAAGCAAGCCATAGCCGACAGTAAGACTAGCGGCCATAGAAAGCTCCTCAACGAGGTCGAGGACGATCCCTGGGGAAAACCTTACAAGATAGTCAGGGGTAATAAAAAAAAGACCCCTGTTTTCCTGGACGAACAGCAAACCAAGACGGTACTAACTAAGCTGTTCCCGACCCACGCACCTTTCGAAAGGGCAATTTATGAGAACATTCCCGGGCTGGAAGGTGAGGCCGACTTTCCGTCTATTCAACCACACGATGTTCTACGCGCAGCTCACAGGCAAAAGACCGGAAAAGCCCCCGGACCAGACGGGGTTCCCCCTGAGGCAGTGAAACTTCTCTTCACAGAGCACCCTGAGATAGTTGCTGACTCTTTCAATGTCCTACTCAAAAGCGGCATTTTTCCGCTATCCTGGAAGCGTGCTGAAGTCGTCCTCATTCCCAAGGGAAACGGGGGATACCGACCGATATGCCTGCTGAGTGCGCTGGCAAAAGGATACGAGGCCATAATTGAAGAAAGACTGAGGCTCTTCGCAGAGGAACACGGCCTGCTTTCGGACACACAATACGGCTTCCGCAAGAACCGGTCAGTCCTAACTGCAATACAACGCGTTGCAAGTAGGGCGGATTCGTTACGAAGTTCCACTATACAGACACGGCAGCTCCTCCTAGTCGCTCTCCTAGACGTTAAGAACGCCTTCAACAGTCTACCATGGAAAACAATTCTGGACACACTGATACGAAAAAAAGTCCCCTCGTATCTGGTAAATGTAATTTCTAGCTACCTTAAAGCACGAACAGTTGTCAACGGCCAGGTCAGCTTTCAAATGACAGCCGGGGTCCCGCAGGGGTCTATACTTGGCCCACTTCTCTGGAATCTGGCTTACGACGACGTCCTCCGTCTGACAGGCCTGCCCAAAGGAGTGGACACAGTAGCCTATGCCGACGACCTGGCGATAGTCGTGCAGGCTAAAACTGCCGACGAACTTGAACTAAATATGAATAAAGCTGTTTACCTAACGTCAGAGTGGATGAGCGCAGCGGGACTCAGACTTGCCCCTGAAAAGAGCGAAGCAATACTCCTCACAGGGAGAAAGAGGATCCGTCCGCTCACTATACAGCTTGACGGCGAGGATATTAAAATTGTAAAAGAAGTCCGCTATCTCGGGGTCACACTGGATACTGCGATGAATGGCCTCAGCCACATAAAAAAGGCAACGACAAAAGCAGCCAAGGCAGTGTGTGCTATAGCCAAGATTCTGCCGAACATCCATGGCCCCCGGGCCCGCACAAGGGCACTGCTAATGACGGTCGCGGAATCAATTGCATTATTTGGAGCGCCAGTTTGGGTGAGAGCAGCTCTCAAGACGAAGAAAGCGAAACAGATTCTACGGAGGACCCAGAGGGTGGCAGCCCTGAGGGTAATCCAGGGGTACCGCACAGTCAGCACAAATGCTGCTCTGGTGCTGGCAGGGTCGATCCCCTGGGATCTTAAGGCACTCGAAAGGAAGCGACTATGGGAATTAGGTTCCCCTACCCAAACGGAAAAAGACTGTGAGAGAAACAACACAATTAAGACATGGCAGGAGGAGTGGGACGCCATCCCCCCCGGGGGTCCTGGAGGATCCCTGCGCGTACTGCTGCCAGATATCAAGGCATGGATAGAGAGGCCTGGGGGAGACCTCACCTATCACCTCACACAAATCCTCACAGGACACGGAAACTTCAACTCGTTTTTGTCCCGAATTGGAAAGGCTTTGTCGCCGATATGCGTATTTTGCCAAGAGGCGCATGAGGACACTCCAGGTCACACACTGCTACAGTGCTCGGCCTGGGAGGCTGCGCGGTTAAGGGCAAGCAGACTCGTCCGAGGGAAATGGGCCAGGGAGGGAGACCCACACCACGAGGTCAGCGACCCACCTCGGTCCAGCTTAATAAAGTTTACAGAATACATTGTCTCCAGTGAGCAGGCCTGGAAACTGGGAGCAGCGACGGCAAAAGAAGTCCTCCATGAGAAACATGAAAAGTGCAAAGAAAGACAGGCACAACTGCGGCTTCAACCTGGAAGCATCCATGGAGAAGTGCAGCTCGAAGAAAACGGGCTTGCCGGTGTTAGACAAGTGCTGGATCCTCTGGGCGACCCCAGCCAATTGATCTGAAAGGGCGCTCGCCACTTCTCCTGATAGTCCATAGTACTGTTTTTATGAAGATCTGGGCTATCAGAGAGTGAAGCTTAAGGGGGGAGGTGCGTTTAGTGGGTATGGGTCTCAACGGAGTAACATCCAACCGTTGGGGTCGAGTCCCACACTGCTAGAGATAGAGACTCGTAGCGATAGTGCGTAACTGCATTTAATACCTCCTCCACAAAAAAACAAAAAAAAAAAAACATCGCGACCTAGGTGCCCTTAAGCGCATTACCTCAATTGTAGAGATGTTCGTTGTTTCGAAGGCACTTAAGATAAACACCAGGAATGCCAATAGCATGAAATTCAGGCATGTAGATTGACTGGCTGCCAGTGATGTTATACGTTGCCGCGGCCAACCGTTAAGTTCTGTTAATTTCTTCCCGTATCTTGGCCCTCCGGTTTAGTAGACACGAAAGACGTTCTCAGCGAGAAGGAACGACCCAGCAAGGACGGCTTTTGTCTCCCTTCAAGGGAAAGCAAATAGTGTCTATGGACGGTTCATTTTCTCAGCAGTGACGCTCGCGCCTGAGACAATAGTCTCTCCGGGGTTAATGTATGTATGTTTTTGACAGGCTATGGAACCGCCTCACGCTGGCGAATTTTAACCAGCTTGAGAGGAGTTCGGCATTATATATGAAGCGAGTAGCTTGTTTGTTGATATGAGTGAGACGCCGTTTTGTGTCTTCTCTCATATCAGGCTGTCCACGTACACTTACTGAAACGATCCGACTAGGGCTACAGATGCTACGTACAGAAGCCTACAAGCGTTTTATCTCGGAGGGTGAAGCTAAAGTCGAACAAGCCAGGTGGGAAGTCATGTATGTGAACGTACTTAATGCTATGCACCTTTGGTCCTGGATGTGACAGTCGCCACGTACACGCCAGGTATATAGTGCATTAACGTGCCAGCTCCGCCTGCAGAAGTGTGCCAAGTATCATGCGATCGAATGCGCTGCACTTGGGCATAAATCGTTTTACTACTCCTCTCACCGGAAGAGTGAAGACAGATCAAGTATTGTGAGGACAGCAATTTGAATGAAGTATATTCTATACACATTTTGGGTGAATTAATCGAATTAAAAATAAATCACTCTATAGAATATATTTTATATGTTCGATCAAATATCTTGAAATGCGCTAACCGATGCTGCTGATGTTCAGTTTGTCTGCTCTGGACCAACAAATTGTGTATGGCGGCAAACCAGTTTGATTTTTTCTCATAGATGTTTTGCGTTGTTTTTCGAGAGGCTACAAAACGCATACATTGCTTTTAGAATTTAGGAACAAACAATGCAGTAAAGTTAGTGCTTGCATGAATGTCGGTTTGCAAGCTAGATTATAATTGTTTTGGAAGCTAAGTATATACGTTCATTGAGGTAGCTCTATTGCCTTTATCTTACTTGTTACTTATTTAGCTCGACACGTAGAAAAGACATTTACGAACTGCCCTTTCCGGTATTGGCATGCTCACGAAAACTCTGCTTTTATGTAACATAACTACAACCGGAGATCAAGCAGGGTTGTCAATAATATATTGGGTGGGAGATAATAGAGTATATTATTAGCAAACACGTTAAGGATCTCGAAGGAAATAATGTATGAAAATGTTGTTCTCGAACTTCCGTAATTACCGTGATGCAGAGTAAAGTTTTGGAAAACATCAGAGCAATGGTGTGCTTGTGTAGACCTTTTCTTTATCCTGCAGACTATAAACGGACGCATCTCCTAAGGTTGATCTACACAAACTCTAAATTATATGTAGCTACTTTGACTACTACCAAACAGAACTGAGAAAACTTAGTTCGATGTATCGTGTTTAGGGTTACTGTTATATCCACGCACGAAATGGGGTCCACAGGTTAACTTTTTGTCAAGGCGCTGGTGTGCCATTGTAGACTTCCTGAAGCGACTCTGAAGAACTGGTACTGGCATTGACCTTCTTTTGAAGGTTTACAAAGTCTTATTTGAGTCAGTGTTGACGTACTGTATTACACGTTTGTGCAATACAATATGTCAATTCCGACAAACTTGCTAGTTCAAATGACCTAGTTGACCTTTTTAATCGTCCAGACAGAACAAACCGTAGTGAGTGAACTTTTCTTGTACCGAAATGCAAATTGGCAGTCGCTTAGCACAGTCTTCATTGCCGCCCATCCTTCGCCTGGAACACGTTAACAGAATTTCTGAAATCGCGGTATTCGCCATTATATTCACAATCAAGCTTGCCAAGTTCTTCCTCAAGTAGTTAAATTGCAGAACGTATTAACTAGATATGTGAGGTGATTGCGTCAATATTAGCTGGTGACATACTGACCTGTTTTCTAATCATGTGCCGGTGCTTAGTGCATAGTGTGAGACTCGGGTTCCACTCATTTCTACATATATATAATCAATGATTATTTAAGTCAACGTCTTGCTCTAGTTTCATATATTCATTAGTACCAGTTGATCTCCTTGACGTTGTTGACGTTCTTATTTCTCCCCTCCCCTTTGTAAAGCTACTTTCTTGCGTCTCTACCAAGTTCGAGCAGACAACAAAATCAGTGGAAGTCGGGGAAGAATTAGAGAAGGAGGGAGGAAAACCAGCCTTAAAGGTAGAGAAAGATGTTCAACAAACATGTCGCAATGTGCAGTTTGGTGTTGGCTCCCGAGGAGGTCAGGTGGCGGAGAAGACGTCGAGTAAACGACGTGAGACGTCGTAGGTTGCGGAGTGTAGTCGCTTGAACGGCGGCTGGCTGGTGTTGAAGTCTTCTTTATTTATTTAATAAACCTCACGTTGTTGAAAGCCATTCAGTTGTACTCTGTGGGATTCTCTACTACGTAGGCAGAAGATAGCATTTTTTGCTTACAATTTTGGTGACAGCGGTGGGGTCTTAGTTCGTCTTAACGGGCGGACGCACAGACTTGCGGCTGGTGACTTGAGATAGCGTAGGTTCGAGTTGGGTCTAGATCGGCAGAAGTAAGTGACTCAGTGTTTTTTTGGTGTGGTTCGGTGTGGTGGTAGCCGGAGGCGCAGTCAGGACAAATGGAGAAGACAGACAAAAAGTCACTCGAAGATATGGTTGGTGCGCTGGCAAAGATGATGCAGAATTTGGCAGCCGACCATAGAAGACTGGAAGAAATTCAGAAACAGCAGGAAGAATTTTCGAAACAAAAGCAAGAATTTCAAAAAATTGTAATAAAGAACGTGTTGAAAACAGAAGCACCAGGGACGGAACAGCCAACCGCAACTATGGCACTGGCGGCGTATCCGGAGCTGGCGAAGTTACTGCCAGGCTGGGTGGAGCCGAAGGTTGAACTCGTCACCAAGGAAAGCACCAAGCTTCCTCCTCGAAACGTATACTTGGTTCGTGTACGACCCACAGAGGTGGTGGATGGCCCAGTTATGGTCGAAGGCCAAGATGGTCGCAGTGGAACATTATTGGATATGAGCGACGGAGCGGACGCCGTGTTGCCTGTGGTCAACTACGGAAATGAGAGTAGTCAGCTGAAGAAAGGCGCTGTTGTAAAACGAGGGCGTTTGGTGGACGCCGGAGATATTATTCACCAAGTGGTAGCAAGAGAAAAGACGGTCGAGGCAAGAGCGAGTGGCAAGGTTTCAGCGAGGACGTCGGTGTCGGTGAATGCGATGCGTGCGGGTGCGTCGACTAACGGAGAAAACGTTCTACTACAGGTGGGAGAATGCACCCCGGCTCCTATTGAGGCCAGGCTGGGGTCGTTGCTGACGCAACACGCGCTGGTGGCAGCTGCGTCGATGAAGAATCTTGGCGACACGCCATTAGCGGGGTTAAGGATTATTGAAGTGCCGGGAAACCGACCAGTGGTGGCGAAACCTTACCGATTGTCGGGCATGGAGCGAGAGACGATGCCACAATTGATCGGCGAGGTAATGCAGATGGGCAAGATTAAGAAGTCAACGTCAGCTTACGCGAGCTCCGTTCCATTGATATAAAAACGCGACAACAGAATTTGCTCGTTAATGATTATCGTAAGTTGAACCTTCAAACTGTAAAGACTCATTTGCTCAAGGCTCACGGAGGGCAATATTGTCTTGGCCGCGGATTCAGACGCAAGCGGAAACCAGTCTTTACGCCAAATAATCTTTCGAGGTCTGAACCGGTGTGCAGTGCGAATGACGACTCGGGGAGACAGCGAGTGCCAAGGAGAAGCGAGCGCGGCCACAGGAAGCGGCCAAACGTTGAACGCAGAGGCGATAGAGGAACCGAGACGAAGCTCTAGGCGTCGACGACAACCAAATTATTATTATTATGATTATGAGTATTAAGCGCTTACAAGTCACTGGATGAGGACATCAACAGTTGTGGATAGCATTGGCCGAGTGCGAGCTTCGGGTTCCACTCATTTTCTACATATATATAATCAATGATTATTCAAGTCAACGTCTTGCTCTAGTTTCATATATTCATTAGTACCAGTTGATCTCCTTGACGTTGTTAACGTTATATTTTCTCCCCTCCCTTTTGTATAGCTACTTTGTTGTGTCTTTACCAAGTTCAAGTAGACAACAGTGTAGGTGGAAGTCGGGAAAGAATTAGAGAAGGGGAAAGGAAAACCAGCCTTAAAGGTAGAGAAAGATGTTCAGCGAACATGTTGCGATGTGCACTTTGGTGTTGGCTCCCGAGGAGATCGGGTGGCGGAGAAGACGTCGAGTAAATGACGTGAGACGTCGTAGGTTGCAAAGTGTAGTCGCTTAAACGGCGGTTGGTGTTGAAGTTTTCCTTATTTTTTTTTATAAATCTTACGTTGTTAAAAGCCGTTCAGTTGTACTCAGTGGGATCCTCTACTACGTAGGCAGCAAATAGCATTTTTTGCTTACAACAGTTTATTAAATAAACTGCTCCTTTGCAGCTCAGACTAGGTATCGAATAAAATAGAGCTTTGATCATTCTCCGATAGCCTAGTACAGGTACTGGCAGGTGATGACGATGAACCTCAAACTGTCAAGCATCCAAAATTAACGAGAATTCGTCCACTAATTGTGCTTGAAGGGGAGCTGACTCTGATCGAGCTCCGCAGCTTCATTGTTGTTTGACTAGCGTTCCGTCAATTTGCACCACCATCCGCACAGCTTGAGCAACAGAGCGATTCCGATAATTAAAAAAAAGGTTCTAATCCAACTGGATGGCCAAAATGTTTGGCGTAGGACTAGAGTCTAGATTTGCAAGAAAGTATAGTGCTGTCACTATAATATCAATATCAAAACAGCAGCAGATAGAAATGCTTTATCCAGGGTATTACCGTAAAACTAACAGGCGACTAAAACATATACGACGTCTTACGATATGGCATTACCTTGGCCATGGCAATCCTATTCTTTGAATGCAACTGGGTTAATTCCTCGGGGCCAGTCTCGAAACCCTCCACATGGGTCTAACAGACAAGTCTAAAAGTCGCTGAGGACTAGTGTTTTGTATCGACAAAATCCTTTGTGTATAGAACATCTTTATCTGAATTATTTTAAATACACTAATATATATTAAATACATAAATATTTACTATACTTTATTAGTATACAAATAAAGACAAAGCGAACCGGCACGCGCACTAAGACTAGTTGCCGAAGCTAATAACGTCATTATGCACCAGAAAACCAGCACCATACTATCAAATCCTAATAGACGTGAAAGATAGTTTGGCAGCAAATTTCTGCAGTTTTCCTATTTCTCCTCATTGCAGATGTAAGGGCTCCAAGTACTTATGGTTAACTGAGAAATTAATTTGTGTATTTTAAGAAATTAAGCTGAACATTCCCAGCTCGCATACTGGGCGATGTTTCCAGTCGGTGCAGAATCGCAGAAAGAGCACATAAACGATCACTCCGCTACATCCTAAACTTGTCTCTTGTCAGTTGCAAATGAATAGCGTACCACTGCTTACTTCATGGACGTCCTTAGTCGATGCTGAAGAGAACATTTCTACTAACAACTGATTGGTTCCTGAACAAATAATTACGCTGAGTCTACTCTAGATGCTGCTTATCGTGTCTATTGCGTGTGATCTTTGCCCCTGTCCACTACTCCCACTGTTGGGCAAGCAACCATGGTCATGCTGTTTTTTTGTGTGTGTTTTTTTCTGAAGGGTTGCGAGAATACCTGACCTACCTGCATCGCTGGCGCTAGGGCGCTGTCCGGGAATCGAACCCGGGTTCACTATATTGTTCTCTCCCAAGCTGTGGGCTTGTCCCGTCAAAAAAATGGGGTATTGGCGTACGGCGGTGACCATCGTCGTCTACTGTTCACACCACTGACTAAGTAGTCAAAATCCAGAAACCTCCGTCATCGTCGTCGCCGTCGTCGTCGTCGTTACAAAGGAGAGCTTGTTTGACCAAAGCTAATCGTCGAGCCACTTTGCTGCTGTCCTTGAGATGGTTTGCCTGCGTTTAGTGGGTTACACCCTCTTGGCCATTACTTGGCCAGCCAGGGAAAAAGAAAATGGGCAAGAGAGAGCGCGGAAGCTAGAGGGAAGGAGGAATGGGGAGAGAGAGAAAGTACAGCAGAAGAACGGTGTTAGCGAACACAGCAAAAGGTCTAGGAATCGAGTGATGGCGTCGGAGGAACTGTGGTAAGGAGAGATGTGGTGAGAGGACGCACGGGGCGGCGCAGACGAGTGGAACAACGACCAATAGAAGCAGCTACGGCCGGCAAGAGGCGCTGCTCATGGATGGTGTGATCGACGAGTGGGCCGTTGGGGAACTTAAGGTGGGCTGTGCATCGAGGCGTAGTCCATTGAACGTCCTCTTTGCAGCGGGACAAACAGTGTAGTCGCGGCGGTAGCGCCAACGGTAGCAGGATTCACTAGGCTAAATGCTCCATCGTCCTCTTCAAACGTCTTTTTAAAGGTATCCATTTGTTTCGAACGAAAGGTTGATGATAGCAACTGGCTCTAATGATCCCGCTGGGAGTTTCTTCCGCTGGCCTTCCTACGTACTCTCACGAACCATTCGATAGAAAGATGGCTGAGACGGCGACAAGCGCTCTGCTGTGTGTGTCGATCACAACTCGTCTCGAAACGAGAGATCAAACGAAAGTCCTTGGTCATTATATATATATATATATTTAGAAAAACCTAAGTCGTTATATATATATATATATATATATATACAGAGAGAGAAGGAAAGAGCGAGAAAACATGTTAGATAAACGGAGATGAAACAAATGAAAAACAAAAACGGCAAATTGAGTCTTTGAAACGACATATCAGTTTTCACTGTAGCCTCCGGCCGAACCCAACGACAATAGGGTACTACTTTAACGAAACAAAAAAAGACTAAAACGAAGCGTAAAATTGGCACGAACATCACGCTTAAGGAAAAGTAACCAACTAACTGATCTTTCCAAGGATCTCGTAAAGAGATCGTGTGATCTCATCCAATAATTTCATGTGTCCTGGGTAGCTAGTACGCAATACTTCACTTCTGGGTCATAGTTGCGACTCCGTGCGTAGAGATCTATGTTTTGTATTCGAAAAACAGGAGTGTGTACGTGATAAACTAAAAAAATATGAAACACGTCACTTTGCTATATCATTTCACGCTGTTACAAAAATTGTCGTTTTAAAACAGCTGAGTTTTTACCACGCATTAATAGATATATATATATATATATATGTGGAGAGAGAGAGAGAGCTACTATATATGGCGGTGGCGTGGTTTGGGGGGCTCGTGCGTTACTCAGGGTTGTCATCTATCGGGTGTCGCCGGTTCGATCCTTGTTGTTGATCAAATTTTCTTTGAGCAATGCTCATTTAGAATTGGTAATGCACGATATAGCTGAAAGTCAGCGGTCATTCTGCCCATATATATATATATATATATATATATATATACATATATGCATTTGTTGTTACGGCTATATAGTGTAATGCCTACGCGGCTAGCTGGGTGTGAAGTTCTGTGCCGACGTAAACCAGTCATTCTTACGACTTAAGGAGGGGCACCGCCAACACATTTCGTGGTCGGCGTATTCGTCTGTCAGCGGGGAGCATGCTCTGCCTCCGTCTCCGGCCTCTCAAAGCGTTGGCGTTTGTAAGTTGTGAGCTTAAGCTCTCCGATCGGCGGCGGCGGCTGCCGGGATAGTAGAGGCTACGCCGGCTGCGAGGGTAGTGTAGGCGCTGCTGCACAGCACATAGGCGCTGAGTAGGTAGGCACCGTTTCACCACTGTACAGCGCCACAGAATAAGAAGGTAGAATAGAGCAGTACCGTAGTCGCGTAGATCCAATAATAAGTGTCTCAAGTGGCCAGGCGAGAGGTTTCCACTTATCGAGGTTTACTACGGCGGCGAAGACGGCCACTGCTCCTACTTATACTACGTTCAATCCTATTCTTGCTACGGTTACTACGACTCTAGCCACATCTAGTACAATGCTACTATTTCCCGCCGGCAGTCCGATCAGCCCGATTCCACGATCGCCACCACCACCACCACCACCACCACAACAACCACTGCGTTGCTATTGCTGCCGCTGGCTTCATCGCCTCCGCACGGTTACTATTGCGCGTGTTGGATCTGTACAGTTGGCACGCGGACGTCAGGGGTTTGGGGCGATCGCGGCCCCAGCTACCGCTCGCCGATCCTCTTATCTATGCCCGACCATACATGGAAACCGAGCTCTTTCGTCTATTATAGATACGACGGCTAGTCAACGACGGTGCCATCAGGAGTGGCGTCTGTGCCCACCCTCCCCCCCCCCCTCCCACTACCGTCGACTACAAGGGAATCTAAGAAGAGCGGCTTGAGGCACTTATTCTTTTCCCTCCCTCCCTCACCCCGCACGACTGGACTTGGGTGTAGGCGGTAATCGTCGTAGCGGTTGGTGGTGGTGGTGGTCGTGGCTGGTTGTTGTTGGTGATGGTGGTGGTCAAGGAGCACAAGGAAAAGGAGGAGGAAAAGGAACACGACGAGGCAAAGAATCGAGGAGAAGGAAGAGGAAAAGGAACACGACGAGGAAAGGAATCAAGCAATCGTCGATGGCATTTCCGTACCTATCTTTGCCAACAGACTCGTAAAAAGAAGAAGAACATATACATACATACAGAGAGATCGAGAGAGAAAGAGATGATAGGCATAGGAAGATGGGTGATTGTCTCGCTGCTATGAAAGACCGCCGCGACGGGATTGTCAATGCGGTTGCTTGAGCGGGCTTGGGCGTGTTGCTTCTAACTGAGGAGGTAGACTCTAACCTGCTTGACCGGCTAAGTGCTTATACAAGTGTTACTAAACAAAACAAACGAAAAATGTGATAAATAGACAAATTGAACGAGACGTTTGCTGCTTATTTCGAGTCAAAACGTCCGCCCAATTATCTGTCCATCCGTGTGCGAGTCGCAGGGAAGATGCTCATGTGTCACGGCTTCTCCATCGATTAACCCTGATCGCCTGACTGTGCTCTCGATCAAGTGCAATCATGATCGAGGCATTTTTGACGTTTAGACTTCGTAGTTCATGCGGACGGAATGCAAGTACGCAGCTGGGCAATCAAACAGCAGCAGCAGCTGCAACGCCAGTATTCGGCATATCGGCCGGCGCTTAAAAGACTGCGGAGTGTGTAACATGCGTTGCGCTCACGATCCCATTAGAACCATTATTCAACAGTCGGCCCTGACGATCGCGGCAGACTTAACTGCGAAGCGACCCTGATATAGGTTGGGTTACTCATTTCCCGCCTCATCAGAAACATACGTACAGTAATGCGGTCAATAGTCTTGAGACGAGTCAAATACACTCGTTTTTAAGGGCGATGGTTAACGAATGCACTTGTTTTTAGGGTTTTTTTTAGGAGCAAAACTCGATCAAATTGTTTAAGTTTCTAGTGCCCCAGTAACATCCATCGGCAGTCATGAGGGTTCACAGTTTCGTGCAGACACTTATTCGTTAATACAAAGTGGCCAAGTGGAGACACATTGCCAGAGATCTAAGTTGACTGTCGGCAGGTTAAAGGACACAGCAAGTGAAGAAGAAACGCAATGCATTCGACGCTGAATAATATCTGGACATTAGCTGTGATATGATAGCGTCATCTCTCCAAAGGTAAATCTGCTGCTTCGGCCTGAACTTAAGAGAAGGTCGCTGCCCTTGCGCCGTAATGACACTACATCAAAGTAGAACTATACGGGAGCGTAATAACTCTACTATAGCCATTTGTTCGGACAACGTAGGTGTGCACTTAGCATAGAAGAGGATTTATTCTGTTTGCGTCGAAGCTCTATGATGTCATACAAAAACGGGTCAACTCTACGAGAGGCAGGATTCGACGTCGGGGGCCATCGTGTCTGCCTAGCTTCGTATACTTAGAAACATTGTCTCTGACATAAACGTACCATCGTACCAAAACAAACGTATATATATATATATATATATATATATTTATATATATAGTATATATATATATATATATAGAAGTGTGCCCCCAGAGAAGTTCGTATCAAGATAAGTGATGATATGACACGGTGTCTTGCCATTTACGGCTAAGTTGCTTTATCCCTGTCGTTGTCGACGTCGACGAGTGAAGAAGAGAAGTAAGTCAGCGAGCGGACAGGCCGGCAGTGACCGAGCCGGCTTTTGAGCGTTATAATCCCCTTGCCTCTCTGTTCGCGCCAGCCACTGATCAAAGCAGGCGCTTTTCATACACAGCAGACACACGCGCATGACCCATCTTCGCGCCTCTCTGCTCTCCTTGCCGTTTCCCCTTTGTCGGTGGCTTCTTGTCGATCTAGTATGGCTAGCGGTGTCGTCGCAAGAGAGACTGCCATCAGCACAGCGTGAAGACGACGACGACGACGACCACGAAGTTGACACGGAGGAACAACGAGTACACGAGCAGGACAACGAGAAACAGAGGATAATAGAGCGAGCACGCCGAGACAGGAGGAGAAGACAGCAGCTGTAATACTAGTGTTCGGCGTGGTAGGGTATAGCCCTATTCCAAAGCATGATTTTTCTTCATTTTCGCCGACAGAGTTGAGTTGGCGACGATGGCGACGATGACGATGACGACGACGACAACGACGGCGACGAGAGAGTTGAAGGCGTCGAAGACGGCAGACGAGCTGCTGCTGCTGCGTTAAAAATACGGCGTCCCAACCGATGGCGGCTCGCAATAGGGGAGGAACACGCAGTAAAGAACGCCACCATACCGGCTTAGCAGAATAGCAGTGGAAGAAACTTGAAGTCTCGCCGAGTCTTGTCGACAGTGGTGGTGACAACGGCTGGCCTGGCGAGTTTAATATAGAGGGCCGCCCCGGTTGGCCTCGGCGATACTGGATAGAGAGGGCAATGACAGAGAGCAGGGACTCCCTAAAGAATGATTTCGTGACGGGAAGAGGGAACATGGAACATTAACTTACACGGTGTGGGTGGGGGGGGGTTGGGGGGCGAACATCAAAGGGAACAACAACGATGACGACAGCAACAAAAATTGCTCATATAGCCGCATCATCAATATCAACAGCGACAACGGCGCCAGACTGCCACCATCTGCGCAAGAATTTCAGGCACGTTCTATGGCAAACAAATAAAGACTATATGGATGCTAGCTGGCTTACTACAAACAGCCCATTCGTGTCACCAGTAAGGCCGCGGATCAACCAAATGCCGTTTTTGCCTCAAACTTCGTCAACTTAGTTTGTCGTCGTCGTCGTCGTCATCGGGTTATCGCATTACATTGCGAAGCCACGTTTATGCAATGTGAATGCCACCTCTACACACGTCGAAGCCCAGGGCTTGCAAAGAAACGCTCGTGATCGGTGACAGCTACGGTGACGATGCTTCACAGCAATTGCCAATGAGAGGGCGTGCAGAAATACTCTAGCACTGCTGGTAGCACTCACCCGGAGCGACTGATTGTGTGCTCTTCGCTCTGTGGGCAGCCAGCCAGCCAGCCAGCGAGAAAAGCTCAAACCGAAGCGCGGAGCCCATATGTTTTGATGTACGCATAGGCAGTTTGTATGTATACCATATATGTGTATCGAAGCGTACGAGTGTAAACTTAACGTGCACTCATCCGTGTATGAATATATGTGCATAGGCGCACGTATATGGGGATGCGTATGTATGCGTGTTCGTGACGTGTACGTATATGGGAATGTAGCACAAACGTATATGGGAATGAATCATGTACGTATATGGGAGTGAAGCATGTACGTATATGGGAGTGAAGCATGTACGTATATGGGAGTGAAGCATGTACGTATATATGAATGTAAAATGCCCGTATAGGAATGTAGCGTGTCCGTATATGGAAATGTAGCACGAACGTATATGGGAATGAATCATGTACGCATATAGGAAAAAAGCATGTACGTATATGGGAATGTAACATGTACGTATATGGGAATGTAGCGTGTCCGTACATGGGAATGTAGCGTGTCCGTATATGGGAATGTAGCGTGTCCGTATATGGGAATGTCGTGACGTGTACGTATGTATTCGTAACTACTATAGTCATATATATACTTTCCGTATAGCCAGGACACCGCCACAAGCCGCCGGTAGTACCACGGGCGTCTCGAAAAGCATGCGTGTGCCCCCCAACACTTCCCAAAATGCCTCCAGCGGCAGAATTCTGGTGCCGACGCAGGCAGCAACACGGACAGGCCGTTTGACGTGACGGATAGCAAAGAGGCTGGCGATGCTCGTAAAAAATAAGCGGAACTCTCAGTTCCCTCCGCTCGTAAAGCAGCACATCTCCCTCCCCCCCCCCTGCTCCCACTTCCCTAGAAACGAGCAATTACGCTGTCACAGAAAAAGACGATTTTAGAAAACGTTTTTATTTGATAGATATGGAAGATGAGACTGGATTGTAGTAGTTTGTGACTTCGAAACCCCAGACATGAAGTGATAACATCGATTTGGGTGAGGTGACTGCTGCAGAGACAGCAGGTGCATTGACTACATATTTGACAAAATTTCCCGCCGGCATATAGAGAAGTTTTAAAAAGAATATTTTCTTAATGGAGTGATGGCTAGACTGTCATACTAAGATGGTTGGTCAGGCATCACTTCACAGAAGGCGCCTTTTCAAGTAAACGAGTTGTTCGGTGGACAAATAAGACATATCGTCATGTTCGAAATATATTCATGCTGGCCACAGCGAAGGCAAACAGTCACACAGAGAACAGTTTGCAAAAAGGGTCCTGGGATATCCACTTTCCAAATTTTAATTTCGAATTACGTTGTATTACGGTCAACGTCCAAAGTTTGCAATCTTGTGGCTGTTATTTGATCGTAACACGTACTTCCGTAATACAGATGAAGCAGACTTTTCTGCCGAACACGAACTTAGTATCTTTGATTTCTCCAGCGAATAACTCGTGCACCCGCAATGGCACTTTTTGTGAAATATTGTCCGACTATCTACATCAATGCAACCAATCCCCACTCCTAAACACGACATTTCCGCCTCTCCTCCCCATTTCATTAGGATAAAAAAAATTGAACACGTTCTATCACCCCATAAAATAAGTATATTTTATTTAGGAACACCCTGTATATATATATATATATATATATAACAACTCTGCAAGCTACTAAGATGGTAAACTGTTAGTATATTAGCTACATAACTTGAGATTATAAAAAATACATATATATGTCCTAAATTGTCCACCCATGTTTGTTTCTTTACACACGCAACCTTCTGGTAACGCTATCGACTCCTGGTCGCAGGTAGTCAGGGTTGTTCCACTGCTTTATGCTGGATTTCAATGTAAAGCCTAAATGATGTAAGGCCTCACGGGTAATTGAGGATGTATGGCCTAAATGCTACAATTTGTTGAGGCTTGATACTAGATATGATTGTGTGTCAATCGCTATGCCCAAATGAAATACAATAATACGAAGTGTATCGACAACGGTAAGTAATATAATTTGTTGAGTCTACCTTGATCAATGAGCAAACGGTTGTTTTGCTTTTCCGTTTGGTTATTTCCTTCTCAAATGACTTTTTTTTTTTTTTATTCTCGGCTCCGAAGGGCGCCTATTGTCGCGTTGAGAGCACTACATTACAACCGTACTCCACGGCACCTAGACATTGTCCTCTAACCCACGAATGGGGTCACTGATCATGGAATAATTTACGTGAAATAGAATAGACTTAAGTCGGCCAGGCGGTTGCCCCTGCGTGCTTCGTAGCCTGTGTACTCCGAAGCTTGTGTGCTCGGGCTTCCTTGGAACGGGAAAGCGGCCTAGGTTCCTGTGCCCCCTCCCAACTGCCTTCCTCTCGCCGTATGATCAAAATAGGCGGACAGAATAAATCGAACATTAACCACCTACCTGCTATATATGATTGGACCTTACTCGGTATTCATTCACTCGCAAGCCACCACCGGTTAGCCTACTGCGGTCAATTTCTATTCACTACCCAATACGCTATTCATCTCTCTCATCTTGCCATTCTACTGCCGAACTTCGCCGCCTCCCAGAGCGAGCGAGAGAGAGAGGGGGGGGACGGACCGGGAGAGGGAGGGAGGGAAGAAAGCCACCAGGGTGGCTCGTTACGATCGTTTCCCGCCGCAATGAATGATGGGGCGCAGTTACCCCCGCAAGCGCCCACTACAACCACTGCTGCTGCTCCTATAGCCACAACTACTTGTTTACGTATACACAGTACGCACGTATACGATATACGCACAATAGGAAACGGCATTCCGTTACATATTATGACGGGGCGTGGTACGAGTTCAGCATGTCGTTTGCATTCACCGGCGCTTAGCTGGGTGTGGTCATTCAGATTGCTGCCACTGCCGACTCACCGCGTGAATCTTATGTGATCGAGGATATTGCAATTGAACACATCTAATGCAAATTGTAAAAAACTAATAATAGCAAAGGACAACTCTAAAACGTTGGCGGGAAATGCGGTTGGCGATGTGTACTGCATTATATATATATATATATATATATATATAATATATATATATATATATATTATATATATATATATATATATATATATATATATATATTATATATATATATATATATCTATATATATATATATATATATATATATATATAAATATAAATATGTATATATATAAATATATATACAGGGTGTTGCAGGAATATTTGAAGCGCCATATACAAAATTGTGGAGCTCGTTAAAGCAAATATTTTTTCCAATGGAACATGGTCTCTGAGAAGTCTTGTTTCGAAGTGAGAGTGAAATTACTACAATTTGTGACTCGGGCTATCCTGCAACAGAAGCGAAGGACGTCAAAGCCGCCACAGCGAGATTAACGAGATTACCGCCCGGGCCTTAAGGTCAGCTCTACTGCCATGTATTCGAGAGCCAACCGGCCTCCTGAGAAGCGACGAAAAGAGGCCTGACGGTCTCACCCTTATCCCTTTTGAAAGGGGAAAGGCGCTTATTTGGGATGCTACAGTCACCGACACGCTCGCCCCCTCGAACATGGAGGTCAGCGCATCAGCCGCTGGCTCCGCAGCACGCAAGGCGGAACGTCTAAAGACCAACAAATACGCCCAGCTCGCCGACGAGTTCATTTTTGTGCCACTAGTATTGGAGACACTAGGGGGACCTGGCCCTGAGGCATGGTCACTTTTACAGAAGATTGGCCAACGAATTGAACTCACGACGGGGGACAAAAGAGCTTTCGACTTTCTACTCCAGCGGCTATCTCTGGCGGTTCAGCGCGGCAATGCGGCAGCAATTATGGGTACTATGAGGGGCTGCCTCGAGGATAAGCTCGATTGGTAGCACCCCTCACAAGCCCAAGAGTAGTTAGATATTCATATTCCACTGTAACTTCAAAATGAAATAAAACCATTGCTCTATTATTTGTGACACTGGAGTTTTTAACCGACATAGGAGCACAAAATGTGCTGTTGCGAGACAACCAGTCTTCCTAGACAGACACTAAGCACACCATCGTGTTCGTGATAAAATTCTGCTCCATCTGAAGAATATGCAAGGCCGGTCAGAAGACGCGACATGGTCGCTTAGAAGAGAATTCGCCAAAAATAAAGTTCTTTATTAGCGTTCACGCCAAATACTTTAGAATCATAACCCTACAACCACTCACAGCGCTCAAAACGGACATATTCAGCCAATGCGCAATTCATGGCGATCATTTTGGTACATGTCCATGCGAACTGTGGTTGCGGAGTAATTACGATTTCTCGGAGGGCATGTCCAGATTAAGTGCATGTAAAATGACTGTGTGACGACGTTCACTACCGCCGACGTGTCGCGCGACAGCCGCAGCGCGTCATTTTTCATGCACTTAAATTGGACATGCCCTCCGAAAAATCGTAATTACTCCGCAACCACAGCTCGCATTGACATATGTTTGGTACCAAAATGATCGCCATGAATTGCGCATTGGCTGAATAAGTCCATTTTGAGCGCTGTGAGTGGTTGTAGGGTTATGATTCTAAAGTATTTGGCGTGAACGCTAATAAATAACTTTATTTTTGGCGAATTCTCTTCTAAGCGACCATGTCGCGTCTTCTGACCGGCCTTGCATATTCTTCAGATGGAGCAGAATTTTATCACGAACACGATGGTGTGCTGTTGTTTCTGTCTAGGAAGACTGGTTGTCTCGCAACAGCACATTTTGTGCTCCTATGTCGGGCAAAAACACTAGTGTCACAAATTGTAGTAATTTCGCTCTCACTCCGAAACAAGACTTCTCCGAGACCATGTTCCATTGGAAAAAATATTTGCTTTAACGAGCTCTACAATTCTGAATATCGCGCTTCAAATATTCCTGCAACACCCTGTATATATGTATATATATATGTATATATATACATGTATATATATATATATATATGTATATATATATATATGTATATATATACATGTATATATATATACATGTATATATATATATATATATATATATATATATATATATATATATCTATATCTATATCTATATATATATATATATATATATATATATAAATGTGTATATATATATATATATATATATAAATACGTATATATATATATATATACATACATATATATATGTATATATAGCTGGAAATGTGAACAATTAAGGTGGTAGAAAACATCTTTAATTAAAGGGCTATAACGATTTATAAGCAGAGCCGCCGGTTATGAGGTGTTACGGTTAGATGGTGGATGGATTCGGCATTTAAGAGCTTCTCACCCACCAAGCGAACCTGCATATCTGTGTTTGTTGTGGGCTGAATTGGGCTTTGACACGAGCAAAATGTGCACAGATTGTATGTATGGATACAAACATGGTTTGAGATAATTGTAGACAATGCAAAAGAAGGAGTCCAAGTATATATTGATTTCTCTTAATCGTTTCAATCTTGAAGTGAAATTTAGCTACCTTTCTGTCGCCGGTGGTCGCGTGCAATTGGTACTCTGAACAAGCAGAGGAATTCGGATTGCTAAAAAGGTTGCGTGCTTGAGCTTAATGGGACCGGACACATCGTCTAAAGCATTCAGTATTTCTCTAAAATGAACCCGGGTGCTGCCTACGTCGAAACTGTATGTGCAATGGATGCGTAGAGGCGAATATAAACGTGTGTGTGCGTGATTATTTTGAGAATTCGTCTCGCCATATTTGATCTTACTGAATGCCTATATCGCGATTCGAATTTATCCTAGTTTTATTTTAGTTGTATATATATATATATATTTTTTAACGCTTTGACAACTACATTTTAGACGCTCGTAATGGGCTAAGTTGCCTGTGGCACGATATTGTCTAAATGCATCTATCGTCATCGCGTCCTCGTACTGGAATTATATAGGCTTTCTCCAGCAGAGGTATGTAGCAGCAGGGCAATGGCAACCACGTCCAACAAATTCAACCAGCACGGCCGGGGCTTGATCTAGCGATGTTTTGCCAACACGGCGTTGCCATGGCAACGCCGTGTTTCAAACGGTGCCTTAGCCGCCTAAGCCACCGCTACTACAAAAAAAAACATATATATATATACATATATTAGATTATAATTTAGTGATACCACAATTTGGCATGAGTAGTGTTATTCGTTTTCCGATTCGAACGAGGTAATTATTAGGGCTGAATCTCTCATATGACGCTAAACGCATTCGTGATCAAACGTTTCTGCTTCGCAGTAGATTTTCAGAGTCTTCTCCTAAATCTGCCTGCCGGCCTACTGAGCACATCTTAGCGCGGCTCCACGACGGTACGGCTGAGGTTGTTATGCTAATGGGATGCCGTTAAAAACCGAACCGGCTCGAATTTCGACGCTTCCACGCACAGTTTGCCACCGTTCGCGCCAAAGAAGTGCTATGGCAGCAGCGCACTAAATAGGCCATAGGTTTACGAATTTACGACTATTTCAATGAGCTGAGCATTATTCGTAAGTAGCGCGTATAGAAATTGGCGCAATTTAGTCCGCATCTGGCCTTGTCGGTCGGCACATTCCGTCTGTCATTACCACGCGCTTCCGAGGCTTTGAATGGATGTGATGACCGCCCCCCCCCCCCTCCCAGCAGGCCTTATACGAAGTGGTCGAATTGAATTCATTTATAGGTGCTACAGGGACTATAAGACGGCACTTTTGTGTAGAGAGACAACGGTTGGTTCGTTAAGACAGTTTATAAGTTTGCCTGCAGTTTAGGCATACTGTTTAGACGCGAATTTTTACAGGTTTTTTATAGCTGCAATTTGTATATATATATATATACAGGGTGTTACGTAAAAAGTTGTACTTCTTTCGAGGTTTGATAAAGCTCGGCAAGAAAATAATTTTTCCAATGGGCGGAAGCCAAGAAAACGTTTTGTTTAGGAGTGAGGATGAAATTTAGAAAAGTCGTTATTCTGCCTTATTTTCTCCTACATAGTTGTACAAAATCTACGTTTGCGGGAGAACCATGACAGCGCATGAAGCAACCGATCATACCAGTGTGTTCGGCGGAAAATTTTGCATAACCTAAATGACACCTAACGCAAGCTAGCAAAAAGCAAATAGGTGGAATAAAAAAAATCATAAAAAGTCGATTTGTTGTTATAACTTACGTTGAAGCTTTCACGTGCAAAATCTAAAAATTTTGCCATTGCGCACAAATGACGAACACTCTCTGACGATAGCAAATTTAATGCCCGTCATTTTCGTACCAAAGTGATGGTGCTGCGTTACGTAGTTGCTGAGAAACTAGGCTTTTTCGACAGCCATATCAAAAGCAAAGGCATGCATACTTCCTAGCATCTTGACCTGCTTTACCACAGAAACCACTTGCGCACGTCCAGAAACACACCAGCATTTATTTATTATAAGAAGTGCTCGAAGTTCCGTCCGCCTACCACTAAACACGTTCTGTAGCGATTGCACAGGCTCTCTTGCACTCGTGTAAATATGTTAGGCATTGCCCTAACGGCGTCAGCAGCGTTGAATATACGGTCAACCAGATCTTCACGCGATTCAACGGGGGTTTCGTAGACAACACTCTTTAGGTAGCCCCACAAAAAAAGTCGAGGCTTGTTAAATCGGGGGAGCGAGGTGGCCAAGCTATAGACCCGCCTCGGCCGATCCACCGATTCTTGAATGCTTCGTTTAGGTATTCTCGAAGCGTAGCAGAGTTGTGTGGCGGCATTTTCAGACGAAAGCTTTCCAGGATGCCTTCTAACAACTGGGTAACGTATGAATCAAAAACGCGCGATACGCAGCTGCATCTAATCTGGCGGAAACAAACACACCAGCATTTGTTTACGCTGAGCAGCCGGCTTTGTTTCGAAATTATTCGCCGTTTGCACAAGCTTCTATCGGAAATTTGCGCGGGCTTTGATTCGGAATTCGTCATTCGAGACGCCAAAACACCATAAGAAAGAAAAGGTCTATAGCTTGGCCACCTCGCTCCCCCGATTTAACAAGCCTCGACTTTTTTTTGTGGGGCTACCTAAAGAGTGTTGTCTACGAAACCCCCGTTGAATCGCGTGAAGATCTGGTTGACCGTATATTCAACGCTGCTGACGCCGTTAGGGCAATGCCTAACATATTTACACGAGTGCAAGAGAGCCTGTGCAATCGCTACAGAACGTGTTTAGTGGTAGGCGGACGGAACTTCGAGCACTTCTTATAATAAATAAATGCTGGTGTGTTTCTGGACGTGCGCAAGTGGTTTCTGTGGTAAAGCAGGTCAAGATGCTAGGAAGTATGCATGCCTTTGCTTTTGATATGGCTGTCGAAAAAGCCTAGTTTCTCATCAACTACGTAACGCAGCACCATCACTTTGGTACGAAAATGACGGGCAATTAATTTGCTATCGTCAGAGAGTGTTCGTCATTTGTGCGCAATGGCAAAATTTTTAGATTTTGCACGTGAAAGCTTCAACGTAAGTTATAACAACAAATCGACTTTTTATGATTTTTTTTATTCCACCTATTTGCTTTTTGCTAGCTTGCGTTAGGTGTTCTTTAGGTTATGCAAAATTTTCCGCCGAACACACTGGTATGATCGGTTGCTTCATGCGTTGACTGGTTCTCCCGCAAACGTAGATTTTGTACAACTATGTAGGAGAAAATAAGGCAGAATAACGACTTTTCTAAATTTCATCCTCACTCCTAAACAAAACGTTTTCTTGGCTTCCGCCCATTGGGAAAAATTATTTTCTTGCCGAGCTCTATCAAACCTCGAAAGAAGTACAACTTTTTACGTAACACCCTGTATATAGATCTTAGAAGAGGCCAATTCCGTAAGCTACGTTATTGCACCATGCTCTGACATATGTGTGTATATATATATATATATATACATATATGTACCCGGCTCCCGATTTCCAAAACGCCGTACTCTATTATCTGTTATCGCCCCTATTAGTCGGTCCTAGCTGCTTGCAGTCAGTAGCTTAGCAGCCCTAGTTGCGACGAATCGTCGTATCCGAATTAGCCACTACTTCCAGATGTTGATAAGTGAGTACGAATCATGCAGCAGGGTTGATTTTGCTGTGAGTGCCATCAGGAAACCGGCGTCATTAGGCGGGTGCCACCCGTGTTTCGTTCATCATCTTCTTCTTCTTCTTCGTCGACTTCTTCTTGCTTCTCTCACACTCTCTCTTGACTTCGAGATGTTTTCTCCGGTCGGTCGTTTCTCGGTGTGTTCGGCAGGCTTCCCTCTTTCTCTTTCACCGCCATCATGTTCCAGGACGGGCCAGGAGCGAAAATCGAGTCGTCACGTAGCGCGTATGTTTTCGGGGCAACCGCCCCTGCTGGTGAAGGCGGCCGGCGGCAGTGGGGCGCCGGCGGCAACGTCGATTGCCGCCCAGTTCTCGCTGTACATCTTTGGCTCGAGCAGGCGATCGACGTCGTCCGACAGCTGATGCCGTCGTGTCTCGGAGGATGGGGCAGCATCTCGCATAATAGGTGCGAGACAAAAAAGAAGAAGAGAACAGAGAGAGAGAGAGATATGGAAAAACAAAAGGAATTTTTAGAGAAAAAAAGAAGCCGACTGGGAGACAGTGGGAGGACTTTCTCGCTTAGCTTTCGTTCGGTCTCTAGTCTCCTCCTTCTCCCCTCCCATAAGTACAGCCGGCGGTGCGGCGACGGCTGGGCGGCGTATCGGACGTATCCTCTGCCTCTGCGACGACTCACTCCAACCGAGGTGGCAGCCACTGTAGCAGAAGCAGTTTCGTCGCTGTACCGCTTCCTCCGTCGCCATCATACGAAACGACGGCAGCACGACGGCAGCACGACGACAACGATGACGACGAAACGAGGCAGTAGCGATGGCAAAGCTTAGCTCGAGAAGTTTTCATTAGCCGATGTTACTTCTCATTGTTTTGGATCGAGGTTAATAAGGTCCTAACGAGCGGGCGTCCGGGCGGCTGGTGGTTGGGCCACACACTGTTCCTGGTTCGTTTGCAGGCGGCTTTCTTGTCCGGATACGGCGTCAGCAAGCCAGCGAGCAGACTTCGCTCTCAGCGACTCTTCTCTCTCTCTCTCTCGCTCGATCTCGCCCTCCCTCTCCCCCTCTCTCTATCTCTCTCACTATCTCTCTTGCGCGCGCTTTATCAGCGCCGCTCAAATGACCGACCTCCATTTTGCTTGGGTTTGGTTGGTGGTGGTGGTCGTGCTGGTACTGCTGGTCCGTACGCGCACCTCCTCGCCGTCGCCGTAGGGGGTTTAGGGGTGTGGAGATGTGGCAATGAGGGTGTCAGGGAAGTGGGGCTGTGCGGATATGGCAATATGAGGTGGAAACATATGGGGTTGTGCGGATCTGGGAACATATGAGCGGATATGGGAATATAAGGATTTGATGAAGATTTGCGGGGACGTGATGGTTATGGGGTGTGCGGGGGCAACGAGCGTGCAGTGTCTTGCGTCAAGCAGCATGGCCAGTAAGTAACAGCGTTGCAGTAGCATTCGGGCTTCGTTCTGCTGTACTTTGCCATTACGTTAGCTTCGTTTCTCTCTCTATCTCGGGTCGAGTCGTCACCTTCTTCATTTTCTCCTCCTTCTCTGCATCCTTGGCGTCGTCGACTTTCTTTTCAAGGCCGTTTTTATAATATTCGTCTTTGCTATAACGTCGCGCGTGAAAACGCTATGAATTGGTGGAAACAGGAAATTCGCAGAGATTCAGCTTGACGATAAAGGCCACTTCAGTTGGAGACCCCCCAAAGAGTGCCACTTAGTGTCGTCTTTCCCAAAATGATTTCAGCTACCCCTCCGCTACAGCTAAGGTATTTTCCCGACCAACCACGGTCTGGATCACTCTCCCCGGTATGCGTGTGCCCTTTGGCCTTTACCGTGGGTAGTCATGCAATAGTATATCACAGAATCGGGAAGAGATTTGTCCAGATTTTGCCATATGGAATCCGTTACGCTATCTGTTGCGCGAGTTTGTTTTAGGGTCTTTTGTTGTGCGTTGCCTGTACACTACTACTACTTCTACTACTATGTTTGACCACAAGAACCACATCGCCACAATCGCTGGGGGTGGGCACAATCACCTCGGGATCGAGCAGCTCACCACAAGGCAGACAAGTATTGCGCTACGAGCTACCTGAACTACGTCGCCACAGTTCCCTCCGCTACGGCTGCTGCCTCGGCCAAACATTCGTACGACCTGTAGTGCTACCTATTCTTTGTGCTGACCCTCAGCCAACCTCAATTTCATGTTCACGGTACCCCTCCCACAGTGCTTCATAAGACGAACCCCAATAAATACAAGTGTACAACGGTGGGGATCGAGCCCGTGTTGCACCCATGTGTCTCGCCCGCTCGTAAGGCGCAGGCGGCGAATGCGCCCATCACGCCACATCGGATTGACGACCGGTACTGCAACACCTGTAAGACTATTTTTTACAACTGCTAGAGCACTGCGTGAATGCGACTACGAAAGATCCCCCCCCCCACAAAAAATTTATCACAATTGACCGCTACCAACAGCGTATAATGCATACCTGATGTTATTTTCTCCTTAGCCCTCTATTTTGCTGGTTACTTTTTCTCGTGTGTTACGATTTGTTGTTTATCCACTTTTTTGCGTTCTATCTAGCTATATATTTCTCAATTCTCAGTCATGTTGGTCGATCCTTCCTTCTATTGTTATCCTGCTTCTCTATTTTCGAACTATTTTTAGTTGTGCCTGCCGCGCTCTATGCAGAAGACGACAGCTGGTCGTTATTGGTGACGTGGATTTAGCCTGCTACCGCCCGCAGCTTTCTCCGCCCCTTCGTTCTGGCACAGCTGCTGTTGGCAAAACTCAAATTCGAGTCATCAAGTCCACCTCGAAAGTCGAGCTTCCGACTCTTCTGCGGCTACCGCAAAATAACTTCATAATTGCTTTGATCCCTAATTGAAAATGATATGGCCGGGGTTGGCGCTACGCGTAATTGCCTTGTGGCTTACATAATATTGAAGACGATGGACCACTGCTGATGCACCGGCAGCAGCAATGGCCAAGCTACTCGCAGTACGAAACGACATAGTCGTGCCAAAAGTAATTATTTATACGTCAATATTGTTTCCTTTGTACAGGGGATATATAGATAGACTTAACCCTGTTCGCGAGAAACAAGTTTGCAAAACGAACGCCAGTCAGCCGTGACCGAATGATAAAGTTTACTGAACCTCATTATCGCTGTTCTTTTTGTTGACTCATGATTCCATGTATTTTCCGTTTACTATGCTACATCTGGTTTTCGTAAGAGGTTCATTACAAAGGTGGACTTGCTTGCAAAGCGGAAAGCGTCAAGGCTTTTTTTCTGGAAACGTGCCGTCTTCAAGCAGAACGCAGTATACCCCGCAAGTTCTAGAAATGTACCTACTTACTTTTGGATTGGAGACAGGCTTGGTGCGTTGACTGTGCAAATTTGTGTTTAAGGCATGTATGTTATCGTGACACCGCGAGACATGTTTCTTACTTAAATGTTGTGCACAACTGTATTCAGAAAAGCGAATGTTTTGGTGGCTTAAAACTCAGCAAACTGGAATACCAGAGTAAACGCTGACGCTATGGCATTGCAACCGAAAATACCTCTAACGACTTGTTTTAATTTAAAGTCTGTTTTTTTACTCAGAAATGTATAATACCAACAGCAAATGTTGTTATGCACTAGTCGTAGAGTAGCAGATATGTAAGCGTAAATCGTAAGAGTAGGCACGCTGTTGAAGCGTGATAGAGGAGCCTACATCCTAGGACACGTTTCCATAGTGGTGGCCATGTTTGCAAAGTGCACCTTTCAGTGAGTCCACGAAAACAGTAACGCTCCTGAAGGAAACTGTCGCGGTAAATTAACGGTAACGGTCGCAGCGTGGTCCAGGGGTCTAGTGCACTGGTCATGGTTGACATCTGCCGAGGTGTCGCCGGTTCGATCTCCGTTATTGCTCGCATTTTCTTTAAACGATACCCATTATATGGACGGTAAACCGCTAATAGTCATGGCGACCATGCTGCCATCCACAATGACTCTTAGGGACAACCTAGATATCTCATCATATCTAGTTTTTCTAGTTTTATTATCCTCTAAGCACTCCTGATATGAAAAGGGTAACATGTGCATTAAGGTATACAAATCAAGCGATTAACCAATCCATTCACTTAACAGTGATCACAATCACGAAAAAACTATATAATCCGGTTTGCTTTGCCCTAATAGGTCTCCCCTTTATGAACTTTTGCAGAACTTTGTGCTGTAGCTGTTTCTTTGCCTACAATTTGGACTTTTTAGAAAGCTAGGCAATAGTAGACATTAACATTGGCTCGCCAAAGTTTTGCTAGCTAGTTAGGCACAAAATAATCTATCAAGGCTCTTGACCTTACTTTGAAATAGCAGTGGTTGTACCGCACGGACTCATTTTCGTCCGCGGATCTGCTTATTATTCTAGATAAACGAGTTTAATCTACCGATCCGTCTTAGCATCTCAGAACTCTGCTAGCTTAGCTAAATTAGCATATTCCCTGCTGGGTCATGTTGTAAAATGCTGGCTATTTTGGACCTGGACAGGGATCGGGTGGGCTTAGACATGTTCGGGAGAAACGAGCTTCCGAAACGAGCGCCAGTCAGCCATTACAGGAATTATTGGACCTCGTAATTTGTTTTTTGAACCCCGATTGGGCTGGGCGGTAATTTGGAATTTGTTCTATAACAGCCGCACGGGGTTTGTTTGTTTCAATTAATGACGAAAACATTTTCGTCTCCAATCCTTTGTGTTAGATTACTAAACATGGTTAAAACAACTCTAACGTTACGCGTGGTCATGTTCCGGAATTGCGTTGCACGATAGAAATAAACTATCTTGTTGGTTATCCATACTACCGTCGTTCGTCGATGTGACAGAATGTACTGATAACTGTAGTAAGAGGTATTCGGAATACAAGGTCCTTTGCCGAATGCAAGGATTGTGCAATGATATCTGCACCGGCTGCGTGTTAAGGGCTCTGACCTATGCTCCGGGAGCATGATAATCCGTGCCATTCAAGAGCACCCACTACTATGCCGCACCAAAATTGTGATCTACGCTATTCGGGCTCCTGATACTTGAAGAGATACGTGTCGACGCATTGTTAGATTGAACGTCATTAGTATCCGAAAACAAGGCATAGAGCCGAGGCCCCACTCCTAGACAAGTCTCTAATGAAGCTTTTTATTTCAGCTTGTCATTTCAGGCCAGCTGTTTGTAGATAGAACCTTTGGCAGGAGCCGCCGATCTGCTCCCGATTTGGTGCCGTTGGAAAACGACACACTGTTGTGGTATAGCAAGAGCGTGTCACGCTTACGCTGAGCCTCAAATAGTCGAGTGGCCTTTAGATCGACATCGGGTCGACAGATTCGCAGCAGGATGACGAATAAGTCGTTGTTGTTGTGACCATGTCGAGACCACTGCGGTTCCGGGCAACCACGGCACTTAGAGGGCTGGTTCGTCGGCTGCCCTTCGTCGACTTTCGAAGATGTGCACGGTAAATGAGCAACACCACACAGGCAAGTGACACATTGAACTCACACAAGGTGGCCGTTTATCAAAGAGCCGCAAACAAGATACTGTGTATTGTGGGCCGCCATCCTGGGCAGACTACGGTGTGTGTTGGAAATGTCTAGAATCTTACGTACTACATATACGTGCCTACATATACACGTTAAAAATAATATATGTATATATATATATATATATATATATATATATATATATATATATATATATATATATATATATACATATATATATATATATATATATACGGAAAACTCATCGCAGAACTATTAAGCCGAAGGGATTACTTTCAGCGTTCGTCACTCGCTTATCGCTTAGAAGCGATATACTACGATCATATCGGCGCAGCGAATGGCCGAGCAACTGCAGAAGCAACTTCTATCTGACGAAACGTTCCGTTCAGATCTATATGCTCGGCATAATCCTGCCGAACAACCAAGCCGGCCAGAGCGGGCATAAGATAGATGACCCGACCTCTGAACGCGAACGGCCTCAGGACGCCTCATCGCTCGGGACGGCCTTGCCAGGCCTTGCCCAACATTCAACAGTAGCAGCAGCAGCAGCAATGTGGCCGAAGAGCGTATATGTATGTATAGCGTGGAAGTGTAATTGAACAAGGAGCAGCGGCGGGCAGCTGACGGCATCGGAAGTCGTCGGGTCGCTCGTAAATCCGTCGTACGCATGAAAACAATGATCGATGGTTTTCAGAGAAAAAAAAGAGTGTAAAAGAGGGAATGAGACAGAGAGATAGAGCACGCTGGCATGTTGACAGTAAGCCTGTCAGCGGCGCCGGCCATTCATGTGGATCGCACCTTGTCGCTCTTCTCCAGGAAAACAGCAACAAAAAAACGGGGGAAAAAAGATAGGACAGAATAAGATTGAAGATGGGACAAGCGGCAGGGCAAGTGAACGAAAGTATCGCAACAACTGCGCAATTTAAACAAATCTAGCTTTCAACCTGCTCAGCCGGACGAAAATCTTAGTAGACATACCTGTATGTATACCTGTAATAGTAACCTGCTAACTCCCAGCGTGTTGGCGTCTCGCAAGTGCTTCCGTTTCGAACGCATAGAAAATAAGGCGTGCTTCGTAAAAACAAGTAGCCACTGTCATGACATTTCGGTCTGCGTTAAAGGGCTTACTTAAAACGGCATTATTGCTCTAGGTAGATGATGCACGCCAAAAAAGGTGAGGATTAAGCACCAACGCGGTTAATAAAATCGTGAGCTTTTTAAGTAGTACGCTTTTTTTTTTATAGAAACGCCAAGGTGATGTGCTATCTCGTCGTTTGTATTGGTATTAGCTTTTACTCCTAAGTGTAAAATGTCTACGCTTTTCTAATGAGAAGCTGAAAACTCAATAGGTGGCACGTTAAAGCCCGTGTGGAATGGAATTAATGTAGTTGCTGATTCCATTATATATTGGGGTAACCCGCAACGCATTGTTAAACATGGTAAAGAGTGGCTGTACTAGCGGTAATCATACAGAGGCAAACACTACTGCATAGCGTCTCGCACTTCTGAATATGCACGTCAGATGTAATCAACATTAGAGGCAGATTAGCGCTCATAGACGCGTTTACCAACACAATAGGTATGCGTGCTTTTGTTACTAGGCAGAGTGACTGAATGAGACCAATTCTATCGTTTACGTCTGAAATCTGACAATAAGTTACTGCGGCCGGTTAATGCAAGCACACACATAATCTCCCGCGCAATCTAAACCAAGCTGGTGCCAGTACGACAGCTGTAAATTCCAGAAAAGGTCGGCGTCATGTTGTCTACGTAATAAGATTGCCTCTAATACGCATGTATTTTTTATTATTATTATTGCAGCATTCATACGGCTTCCTGGCTACGGCCACTAGATCTATACGGTTTACATTTTTGAAACACGTTTACACTTGGTGTCAAATGTAAGCTTGTATTCTAAAACAACGTCAGTGAGACACTATAAATTGCATAGGGTAATCTGCAGCAAAGGAGCGGAGAACGAACTGTAAGCCAATCCAACGCTTGACGACGCTCTGGCCTACAGCAAATAGGGTTATGAATCTGTCTAGTTATTCGGGGTTAGGGGCTTACCAAGGAGCCCAGCTCACGGCAGGTCGCTACGGACGTCCTTGTGCTTGAGCAGTCTCTCCTAAACGATCTCGGTTGGCTTCAGCTTGGGCTCTAGATGCAGCAGCAGCGGCAGCTCCAGCCATGATTAGCTCACTTAGCTACAGCATGCCTCCACAGACACACACACACACACACGTATACAGGCATGACCAGCCTAAATCTACGCGATACGGCTTCATGTATGAAGGCTTTTTACTAGCACGTTTTTATGGCTGGCAAAGTTGTTCCAGCTAGAAGAACACCACCTGGCCGCCACGGAGTCGCCGTGCTCCGTTGAGGCGGCATAACGACAAACACAACGACAGCAATAACAACAACAACAACAACAGCAGCAGCAACAGCAACAACAACAACAACAACAACAACAACAACAGCAGCAACAGCAATAACAACTGCAACAACAACAACAACAACAACAAAAACAACAACAAAAAGAACAACCACAACAACAACGACAACAACACAAGCGGCAATAACTGCAACGAACTGCAGCTGCTGGTAGGTGCATTCTGGAACAGGTACAGCTATCCCGGCTAAGCGGGGCCGTCGGCGTTTGAGCTTTTCATAGGTGTTCGAGTTTGGCTGCAATGCGTTTGGTCTTCTTTCACCGGACACGCTTTTTGGCCGTTGGTTGTGTTACTAGAGGTCGTTTTCTCTCTTTTTTGCTGTCTGCTCGTCTCGCTTGCTATCTCGATCTCTGTCGGCTTTTGGATAGAGGCTACCAACCCGGCTAGAACGAACGCCTTTAGTGCTACACCTCATATTCCGATGGCTTTAGCTGCCCTAAGCCATCGGCAGTGTCATTTTTCTCTTCATATTTAACTACGAGTAGATGGGTCCTAAGCGAATTCGTGCGTACTTAATCGCCTGGTGAAGTGTGATTTAAACTACACGTATTGAGGATAGCGCCGTCTTTCCTGATATCTGGTCAGCAAATTCGAGCCGACTATCTCACAGACAACGGTGCGACAGATGGGCCTGTTGTGCTACCGACACGAGCATGTCGCTAACACAGCAGCCGTGCCCCGACGATTGGACTGTGTTCAACTTCGAGTGGGCATCAAGTGCATTGAAGTGCTTCGAACAACAGCTTCGATTAATGAAGCCCATTCTCTACGGAGTGCGTATGCATGGTACGAAAGCATTTCAACTGGACATTTCAATCTGTATGACGAACCCCGTAAACGGCGTCCCAAAACCGCAACGCATGAGGAACATGTGGTCTCTGTGTAAAGGCTGGGATTGATGAAAACTTGAAAACGTAACAGACGCAGTGCTAGAGGAGATTTGTGGGTAGAATGCCGCGTCCCTGCGTAAGTTCCTTCACCACCCGCCCGGTCGCACTGAAAATATACCCGATTGGTACTTCGTGATTTGTCACATGACAAAGCATTTATTTACGCAGATATGTGCTTGAAGCCGTCAAGATGGGGCTAGAAAAAAATCGAAAAACGCGATTCGAAGGTGAGCTTTAATGCGTGGACCGCCTCAAGAAATGTGTAAAAATGATAAGAAATCACCTTATAATCAAAGTAATCATTGCACATTCAGAAAAAAATAAATTGCATAAACTCACTGAGGTTACTGCATACATGTTTTCTATCTAGATATAAAAAATATTTCGTAACGGTAGAACGCCTAAAAAAATGGTTAGGTTTTACAAGGGTACCGGTTATGCGTAGTTGTTAGTTAGTTTACATTATAGGCGCTAGATCAGAATATTCGCAAGAAATGGCAATTTTTTCTAAGGGCTTAGACTATATATATATACAGAGAGAGAGAGAGAGAGATAAAAGTATATATTCACCCTCTTTGCGCCCTTTTGTGCAGGCGTGTTCATTACGATTTCATCCAAGCTTTAGCTAGTATGGCATATTCATGAAATAGTGGCAAACGTTTGCGCCGACTGTAAGATAGACGAATTTACCCCAACGCTCTCGCCATCAGATATGGCCCAATTCCAAAAAAGATCGTTCTACACCTCACTCAATTGGCTGGGAGTTAGAGGCCAAAGCAAAATGACCCCGGCTCCTTGAGCTGTTACCCGGTTGCCTCGGGTGTGGCACGCGTTCAAAGGTCGTTGGCTCAGTTCTCCCCTGGCAACATGCGGAGCAATGTTCAACATAAAACAGCCGCCTGGTTTCGGTATGATTGATTACAGAGCAACAATGTGCATTCCATGGACTTTGTTGGCCACTGCGCATCATCATTGAACGGTGAACGATTGTAAAACAGGAACAACCTTCGGTTTGCTGCCACGGTCGTTTTGTCGGCTGGCCTGTTTCGCTGACACTCAAAACGATACTAGAATAAGAAATGAACGCACACGGTCTGCAAATGAAAAACATCGAAGCTGCACCTCGGCGCTCGAGACGCACAGCTGCACGAGCTCACAGCGCGCACTTAGTGATATATATATATATATATATATATATAATGATATTATTTATATATATATATGTAGAGATAGATATATATATATATATATATAGATATATATATATATTTATATATATATGTTATATAGATATATAATATATATATATATATATATATATATGTATATATATATATATATATATACATACATATATATATATATATATATACATATATATATATATATATATATATATATATATATATGTACGGGACGGTGCGGAGGAGATGGCAGGCGACTTCTCTGCCACTAGAACTCGTGGTTCTTCTATCCCCGGCAGCTTGGTATCGAATTCTAGCTTTCGAAGCTAGCGTTCTCGAAATTTGCAGATTTGAGCTATAGCTATAAATAAACAAACGTCGCTAAGTGAAGTGATTGAAGGAGAGAGGTGCTGAGGTCGGGCATCGATCACAGTTGGCTGCTCGAGCTGTTCGCGCTGCAGTCTGCGCTTCACCGGCCCAGGGGCCAGGACGTCCGGCAGGTCCCGAAATGCCTCACTGTCTTCTGTCACTCGGCGCCCCCCTCCAAAAATGCGTATGCGAACACGATTTGCTGGCGCAGCAATGCCAAGATCTCCGTTGCCGCTGCATTAATTAATTGCAAAAATACATGCCGGATTCGTTATGCCGGCGTCGGCAAACTTCCAGTAGTACTACCGCTTACTACTACTACTACTACTACTAATGGCTTTCACAAGCTTATGGCTAAAACCACCCAGCCTCTCCCTCCACAAGACCTCTGTCGCAGAGGCAGCGCTAAATCATATTTCAAGGCTCGTCAAAGGGAAAGTTCTAGGCAGAGTCAAACACACTGGTCCAGAGAATTAGCTGGCTACCTTCTTCGTTCACTGCCGTTGACTGGTAAAGACTACCTGTAAATTATATCACTTCGTCTTGGTTCTAACGCCCCACATCCCGTCCTACGACGTCTCGAGTCCGGCCATAGAATTGTTCTTCTCACACTGAACTTAGATGGCTTTTTTTCAGCAGAGAAGTGTTGTAGCAGAAAAGTGGCCAACTATTACATCGATCACAACAATCAAAAACTTGTTCATCCAGCCTAACTAACCCACAGCTAACCAAACTTGCACTTACGCTAACTCTGCGCAATGAGTACTGTTCTACCACTGCAACAGCCGCTGCTATGCATGTTCCTACGACTACTCCGACTTCTTTTCTTACCTCCTACTATGGCTGCTATAATGGGGGGTGTGGTGTACTGAGAACTGGTGTATAGAAACTGGTGTGTACAGCCTATCGAACATGCTCTAGCCATTCGTACCTGTCCTACCTGGCCGAGCCCCTCTACAGACAACCGCGAAGACGAGTTTCGCCATCTCAGCACACAACGGTACACAATCGCATAGGCTGCGGTGGCCGCGCGCCGGAAGTGACAGCAAACCATGATAGCCTGTATGAGTGAGGAAGACAGCGTAAGCATACAGTCACAGAGAGAGGGGGGGGGGAAGAAGAAAGGAGGGAGAATATAGAGGGGTAGGGAGAGGAAGATAGGAAACCAGCGGGGTAACGGAGGGAAAAGGAACCAGCGGAGTGCGGATCTACCCAGACAGGTCCTGGATCCCGTGCGTCCCGTGGCAAAATCGTAGCTAATAGAATGTCAGCGCGAAGCGGGCGATCAATCTGAGCAGCAGGCGACATCGATGATTGACCGGCAGCAGACAGCCAATCTCCGGGGTGTGGCCACGTTGTTGGCACGCCGAGCCGGGGCACGACTGAGTAGGAAATGCGGTGTCAGAGTTTGTAGAGCATACGCTGTCGAATATGGCCGCCGAAACTGAACGAAAAGACGGAACGGGAGAACAACAGAAATCGGGAGGAGAAAGAAGCAGGTTATGCACGTCGTCGGAGTCGTAGCAAAAACATCATGAGACGCTATGACGACTTCGTCGGGTAAGAGTAAATAGCGAATTGCGACTGCAACCCCGAAACTAACGACACCGACAACGACGACGGTAAGCGTCGGTATTTGTGAAGACTATCAATGATGACCACGGTGGCAGCGAGGTCGGCAAAACGGACAACAACGGACAAGAACAACAACAACACCAACAGCAGCAGCAACAACAACACTGGCCGCCGCAACAAATTTGACAACAACGGCGCCAACAACAATAAATGCTACAACAACTACGACAGCGCCAAGAACTACTTTACCTTATACACTCAAACCTTTGCAGTCATGTAGCCGTCTCTATGATTGGACTGGTAGAAGGCCTTATTTAGAATCATCTGCAACACTGCGCTATGGCGCACTGCAACCGAGTTGAAGGCATGAGGCTTAAATTTGGATTTTAACTTTAAGAACAAGTTGTAATTCGTGGTGCGGAAAAATTACCAAGTAAAAGCAACCAAACAAGAATGTGTCGAAACTTTTTTCTTCCGTTGCCGACTGCAAGTTGCATTTGCGTCTGGCTTAAGTTTTTCTTAATGATAAAAGCATCTTACCTATTGGAGTTTTTCATACGAATTGTTTAGGTGCTATATAAGCTATGACCACACACGGAGCTGTCTTTGTGCAAAATGTCGGTACACGGTCGGGGTCGGCAAGTACACTCCTATTATACAAGTTTCTCACGTTTCGCTGTTTTAAAAGATATAAATATGCTTTTGCAGTTTTGCCGCAACGATATGCATTCAAAACTCAACCTTGGCTAGTCTACCGTTGCATTTTGTGTTCTACTGCCGACTTGCTTTACCCAAACAATGTTATGCAGCAGCAATGTGAAACCACGTTTGTCTTCAAACATTTAAATACCGGGCGCGCGACACGCCCGTTAAGGCTCCAGCTGGTAGAACCCAATAAAAGTGTATTTATCAAACTCAATCTCTTTAGCTCAATTGTATATTTTGCCCTTTCTGTAGGCACTGAGTTAGGATCGAAGTAGGCTCATGCGCATTAAGTATGCGACTGTTTTTTTTTGCGACATCAACGTCGGCGACTTCATGGACGCGGCGGAGCAGAAGAGATTGTCGGCAACTAGTATACTAGAAGTTGCGGGTGATCTAGCCCGACAGATGTCAATTTTACAGACATATCTTCTGAAAGTTGCAACTCTAAATTATGCAAATATATACAACCAGAGTGGCAGATCTCGCAGAATTCGCGAGGCATATTTCACTACGCACTGCGCTGCCGTTGTATCCTTCCTCGCAAATTTCTCCAACTACGCTAACGAACTCCGAGAATTCAAAACTGCTTTGTGGTAAAGCCTCGCCGTAGTATCTGCTGTTTCTGCTAGTGGCGTCGGAAAACACACAGCGTTACAAAATGTTTTCTTGCACTAAATAAATCGCCAGCCTAGGAAGCTAATGCTCATCAAAGGTTGGCCAAGAAACTAAGCAACAACGACTCTAGACCGTCCCCAGAGCGGCGCAAAGTTCTAATGGCAAGCGGAGTAGACTCGCGCGCTTACAACTTACACTGGCTTGCTAGATGCGCAGAACACCGAAGTCAGAGTGCATCTGTGTATTTTAGATGACCTATCGCGAAACACGAGCACTAACCGCCGTTCGGTTTTCCTTCGATGGACGACGGCAGCTGGACTTGTTGCAGGAGCGTTGATACCAACGGGGGGCGCGGGGGTGCAAGAAGAGGCTGGGGGACGTCCCTCAGGGACGGCGAGGCGGCGGAGAATAGCTGTTGCCTTTGGATATCCGCTGTGGTGTGTGTCGACTTTGGCTACGACTTCAACGCAGCAGCGACTTTAGCAGGAGACTACTTTGTCTGGCTTGCACGTTGGTTCGTGTACTACTCTATCTTTCTCTCTCCCCCTCTCTCTATCTATCTTTCTCTCCCCCCTCTCTC
The DNA here is from genome assembly GCA_003439945.1 of Dermanyssus gallinae. Lineage (NCBI taxonomy): Eukaryota > Metazoa > Arthropoda > Arachnida > Mesostigmata > Dermanyssidae > Dermanyssus > Dermanyssus gallinae. Next base: position 221,830 of record QVRM01006175.1, read on the forward strand.
TCTATCTCTCTATCTTTCTCTCACTCTTTCTTGTTTTCCCTTCGACGAATCTCATCGACTCATCCGAGCTTTTCCATCCCCGCATGCCTTGCATGCGCTCGAGCCTGCCCTGTCCGTCGCCGCCACTGACGGCGAAGGCGGTTTCGATCCACTACGCACAGCCCCTCACACAAACTCGGCTTCGCCTGCCTCCCTGTCTGCCTCTAGTAATCTGTTTGCTGGTCCTCCTGCTTCCTTTTTTCTACTCCTCATCGGCGATTTCGCTGTCGCTATCCGCTACCCCCGAGTGTGCCCGCTTCGTTGGCTTGGTTGGCGGCGGCAAGCGCTGTTCGAGCTGCTGTCGCACGCTTGCCCTTCGGCTGACATCGTATCGACGAGCCAGAGATAGCAAGAGACTTTCTTCTTTGCACAGTTCTCTGTTCCTCGACCTCATGACCCCCTCCTCCCTCTCTCCCAGCCGGTCCTACCGCCCATTCCCCCCCTCCCAGCCGGTCCTACCGCCCATTCCCCCCTCCCTGCCGTTCCTACCGCCCATTCCCCCCCTCTCAGCCGGTCCCACCTCCCAATCCCTCCCCCCTCCCGCGGGTGAGTGTCGTTGTCCCCTCCAAGAGTTGTTGTTGATTGTAGTAAATAGTTGGCCCCTCTTATCACGTCTCCGCTCGTCGTCGGCCAGACTTAAGCCTTTCGGAGCCTGCCGGAGAGCTAGAATGTCAGCCAACCAGCCAGCCCCTAGCTGGCTAGCTAACCGATTTTCGCGACCCCGAGAAAAGCCTGAGGTTTCGGCTCTGAGCCAGCCCTGCAGCTGTGGCAGTCGGCTCAATGTGTAATCCCCACCCCTTCAGCCAGCAAGAACCTTTACCATTGTCATTACCACCACCACCACCCCACGGCAAGGCTATTAACAATATTGCTGTTTTAACGTGGCCTACGTGTGCTTTCGGTGCTCGTGCTCGACTCGGACGACCCATAGCTCTGTACAGCACACAAGTGCGGACTTACTTAACTTTGCCTACACTTCTGACGTTGTCTAGACCATTGGGGTAAAAGGCGGCGCTTTAACCCAATCCACGCAATAACTTAAGGCTTTTGGGCGTATGTGCAAGCCCAACTCCCACAGATGTTGTTGGCGTGTCATGCGCCGTGTACGTTTGAATACGTTTCGTTAGGTCATACAAGAACAGAGGCTGACGATATGGGTGCGTGCAAGCGAGAGCGTAATCGCAACATAATCCACCTTACCGTACCGCTGTTGGTTATATACAGACCGCCCTTGGTACTGTAGGTATTCCGCGCACGCCTTCACTGGTTCGACCTGTGATTTTCCTTAGTTTATATCTGTATAACGGAAAACTAATCGTATGCCGTAGAGCGTATGCTACGGATCCGAGTGTTGAAATCAACAAAACCGCTACGCGATATCTATCACAGTTTTTTGCTTGGGTTTAATTAGAAAACTCCACCAGTAGTAGTGTCAGGGTATGTCGCTCATTCTTTAAGTGCGCAGGACGTATCTCGGAATGTTCTAGGTTCTGCAGTTTTTAAGCTTAGATTCGTGCAGGATACTACTGACGTCAGTAAAGTTGACCGCTTGTTTAAATAATTTTCAACCTTGAAATACGCATCTAACCTGACCGTTTTAGCGATCGATTACAAAACGCATTTGAACGCCTCAGTTGATATATTACAACAATTGTATTACAACATTGTTTTAATATGAAACAATTAACACACTAAATATATTAAATCAAATCCTTAAAATACTATTCTGTCTACAACTAAGAGTCAGGTACACGCCAAAGAACACGCCAAAGAAGTTAACGCTCTGTTCTCCATAACGTGTTGCATTTTCAGAAATATACTAGGTGCAAAATCATCCTGTAAATAACTCCTTTTTGCACCAAACGGTCATATTATTGTGCCTATTTTAATCATTCAATAGTCTTTTAACTGAAAGGCCCACACTCTGCTTTTCTCAGAAGATGCAGTAGCAGAACAAATATACACTGAGGCCTTATCGCCGCTCAAGGTATTCCTAAATTGTCGGTAGTCTCACGCCAAATTTGACAATACTCTACGAAAGCATCGGTGCGTCGCACCTTAGGCTACATGTGTTTCAAATATATTCCATCTGAGGTGAAATATCTTGCATATGCTGACGATTTAAGGCATAATCATCTAGTCCATCACACAGGCTCTAACGCCGTGTCTTGTAGTCTGCGGACTTGATCGCATTGAAGCGTTTATGTCACATTAGAAACCATAGTATATATACTTGAATATATACACTAATATGATCCTCATGTTATGCTATATTAGTAAGTAACGCTATGTTGTCGAGCGTCTTATACGACACACAAATGCATGAACGTACAATAATGCTACGGTTGGTAGCAGTGACTAAACTTGCTGCTACTGCACTGATTATATACTACAAACGTATATGCATATACATTTTTATTTAACATCAAGGGTGGGATATAAAATTTGAGCCCCTGCGGACGTATGCCGGTGTACATGTTATGGGACACCTAGCGCAGGTTTAAAAGGTTTAAAAGGTTAAAGGTTTAAAAGGTTAAAAGGTTTAAAAGGTTTCCCGGACGGAGGCCACATGACCCCGTTGCACATCGAGCCACAGGCGCTGTTTGCAGAAATCGTCCGCTTTTTTGTCTCTGCTGGCTAGAATCAGCCTTTTGCCGACATTCTACAGAAAATCGCGAGTGGATGGGCCCGGCCGACAAGGGCAAGTGGGTAAACCTGTACGGGTATTCGGTGTTCTGGTACTTCCTCACCCTGCCTCCCTCGGGGATAACTGAAGCATGACTCACGGTCTGGGCCGCTCGAGCACTGACCACTGAAGAGGCAAACGGATCAGCCCTCTAGCGAAAACACAACAGATTCCCGGATTGAAACGAAAGATTAATAAAAGCTCAGAGCTTATCGCGACGATCGAAGAAGAGAGGAAAAAGAGTATCGTGGAAACACTCGTTACGGTTAGTGACATTAGAAGGGTGCGTCATTAACGTACAGCCTAAATCACTTAGTGTACGGTGATGTCCTTGGGGACATCGCGACGTCAAAACGCGATGCCCTGCCCGTCAAGCAGTTCGCGATTGCCGCTGATGCAGCCCAAGATTCTGCAAATCGCTGCCTATGGCGCCTCCCTAGTGGAAGAACCAGGGGAATTTGGAAAACTCGTATGATGAGGTTTAAGCCTGCTAGCAACGGAGCGAGAGAGAGGGCGCACAAGCGAAATAACCTTCACTCTCTCTTTCCCTATTATACAAGGTGTGTTCAAAAAAGTATCGCGACTTTTGTGTTTTTTTCAAAAATTATTCATTTATTCATGAATATCTATTTTGTCCCCTTCAAAGTAATCCCCATGAGATTTTATACACTTGTGCCAACGGTTTTTCCAATCTTCGAAGCACTTCAAAAAACCATTTTTTTTATCTTGTTCAGCTCCTCCTTCGATGCCGTCTTTATCTCGTCAAGCGTAGCGTAACGTCGTCCTTTCATGGGCCTCTTCAGTTTAGGGAACAAGAAAAAGTCACAGGGGGCCAGATCTGGGGAATACGGTGGCTGCGGCATCATTAGTGTGTTGTTTTTGGCCAAAAACTCGCGCACAAGCAACGATGTGTGAGCAGGGGCGTTATCGTGGTGCAAAAGCCAATTTTTGTTCTTCCACAAATCCGGGCGTTTCTGGCGGATTGCTTCGCGCAAATTGCGCATAACTTGCAGGTAATATTCCTTATTGACCGTTCTACCCTGTGGCAAGAACTCATGATGCACCACGCCCCTGCAATCGAAGAAAACTGTCAGCAAAACTTTCACATTCGACCGAATTTGGCGCGCTTTTTTCGGTCTTGGTTCGTGCGGCAGCTTCCATTGAGATGATTGAGCTTTGGTTTCCACGTCATAACCATAAACCCACGATTCGTCACCAGTTATGACCCTCTGGAGCAAATTTAGGTCGTCGCGGACAGAGTCCAACATCTCATTAGCAATGTTCATGCGATGCTGTTTTTGGTTGCAATTGAGCAATTTTGGTACGAATTTCGCGGCGACCCGTCTCATGCCCAAATCATTGATAAAAATCGAATGGCACGAGCCAATCGATATGTTTAGGTCCTCAGCAACTTCTCTAACGGTGATTCGACGATTGGCCAATACCATTTTCTCCACTTCATTAATTTTTTCGTCTGTTGTTGAAGTGCTCGGGCGTCCGGCACGCTCTTCGTCGTTCACATCTTCTCGGCCTTCTGAGAACATTTTGTACCACCGATAAACGTTGCTTCGGTCCAAGGTAGCTTCTCCGTATGCCACAGTCAACATTCGGAATGCATCCGCGCACTTAATTTCGTTTTTCACACAAAATTTGATACAGGTTCTTTGATCCATTTTTTTGAATAGGTAAAAATCGAAGACGATCCAAAACACGTGCAAGCAAAGCAGCTGTCAACGATTAAGTGAACATTCAAAATGGCCGAGCTTGTCGGCATAAGTAAGAGACATGAGTACCAACATAACGCCACAAAAAATCGAAATTCAAATATACGTAACCCGCGAACACACCTCGTAACAAAGTCTGCTATTGTTGGAAGAATTCATTAACGATTAAACTGGCCATCCAACAATGTCAATTATCAGTCTCTTGTCATGCATTGGGTTCTGCGTTGAAATGCTCTACCGCTTGGTTTCTGCTTAATTACGTGATACGGCACGTATTTCGGTTACAGGAGTTGCAAGGCCGATGAGCAAGGCATACAGACATTCGTGACATTAAGTGATTATCGTGCACAAAACGATTAAAAGAGCCCATCAGGAATATGCTTTCATTTTTAACCGTAACCACCTAATTGCAATTTTAGGACATATTCTAATATATTTTCATGTACAGCGACTCGGCCGCATTTCTTTTATTGTTTAACCTAGGCATATGCACACAAAAATACTGATCCACGAGAGAAAAGCTAAGGATGAAGTGAATAACTACAGATTGATACTTCTATTGAACGTCTTCGATGAGGTAATAAAAAGGATTATAGAGGCACAGAAGAATAAGCGAATTACTAAAAGGTCACAACACTCTAGGACAATCAGAGCATGCATATTGAGATGGACGATCTACTGAACACGCCTACATAAAATGACACCATTTTTATGAGAGGCGATAAGATATATTAATATTATTATTATTATTATTATTATTATTATTATTATTATTATTATTATTATTATTATTATTATTATTATTATTATTATTATTATTATTATTATTATTATTATTATTATTACTATTATAATTATTATTATTATTATTATTATTATTATGAAAACTAAAATAATGCGCTTCTCTTTCAGAAAAGAGGAACGTAACAACCAACAAATAAGGGTTCATGAGGCTTTATGTCGACGAAACAAAATACTCTGTAGCTACAACAAGATGTTAACGTCAACTTATTTGGGCATTGCATCTAGACGCTCTGCAGATCAACCTGCAACAGGCAATAGGAGTACTAGCAAGATTAAGACGAATGGCAGCGAAAACATTCCAATTGAGGTATTACATGCGTTTGTAAAATTAGCTTTCCGTTTTAACCTTACGTTTTGGAGGCACCTCGGTGATCGCTTGCGTTTAGTTTACGTACTGAAAAAGCCGGCTCTTAAGTGGCAGTTGGCCTGGCACGGTTGACGAAAACAAGTTTCTTCTTTCGGTCAACTTGCGTTCAATTATTACGTTATATTTTCTTGTCAAGCCTTCAAAAATGATTAATAATTAAAGACATTAACTAGCTTTTTCAGCGTAGGCTGGCACATCATTCATGCCCGACAGTCAAAAGAAGAGCTGGAAATATCACAAAATTTTAGACAGAAAAATGCAGACAAGCCACCATTTTCTGGGAGTATGTAGCACACTACTAGAGCATTGCGCGGATTTTAATTAATTAATTAGAATGCGTCTCTCTTCCTTCCCCGCGAGACTTCTAAACTAAATAATATAACTTTTTTATGTTAGCACTTTGGAGTGAACAATTGTCTTCGCGTTAACGTGTGGTTACGGGTTCTCTAACCCGGGATTAGCCTAGTTCGACAATGTGCCCCGAACAGATGCTGCGTTTCCTCGTTGGATGTCGAGCGACAGCCTCTGACAAAATGCCGAAAAAATTCCGATGCTCTCGAGTCTCCCGTGGAGAGGTTAAGGCTTCTACCCACGCGCTGAATCAATTTCAATGTAAGCGAGCCTGGTCCTCCCATTGTTTCGAAAGCCAACGGACAAAATTGGTGCGGATAACTAACACCAGAGTATTTTCTACCTTTGTTAGCCTCTGCTAACCTAGACGCATGACCTGCCTGGTCCGCACCTGCACCGACCATCGAAGAGGCTAATGAGTCGGTTACAGTTGCGTCCCAAACAAGCATGCGACCACGTTAACAAAATAAATAATTTTTCGTTTTAGTTAAGAGGGCAGCTTACTAAAGGCTTAATTTCAATTTAAATTGGCGTTTCAAAAGACTTTTTCGCCAATTATTCTTGTTTAAAATGTATTACCACGATAGTGTAAAACAAAGATATAAACTAAATACTAAATAGATGATATCAAATCGCATATAGGATTCTAATAATTATAACGTGTATTGTACTATAAATGCTAAATGAATAAACAATGGTGTTAAAAAATAAATCTATATATATATATATATATATATATATATATATATATATATATATATATATATATATATATATATATATATATTAAATTACTACAATTTGTAACACTGGTGTTTTTGCCCGACATAGGAGCACAAAATGTGCTGTTGCGAGACAACCAAAATATGCAAGGCCGATCAGAAGACGCGACATGGTCGCTTAGAAGAGAATTCGCCAAAAATGAAGTCCTTTATTAGCGTTCACGCCAAATACTTCAGAATCATAACCCTACGACCACCCACGTGTTCAAAGCTAACATATTCGGGAAAACTGGAATGAGGAAATGTGCATTTCATGACGATTATTTTTGTACCAAACATACGGCAATGCGAGCTGTGGTTGCGGAGTAATTACGATTTTTCGGCGGGATGTCCAGATTAAGTGCATGTAAAATGACGCGCTGCGGCTGTCGCGCGACACGTCGGCGGTAGTGAACGTCGCCACACAGTCATTTTACATGCACTTATTCTGGACATCCCACCAAAAAATTGTAATTACTCCACAACCACTGCTCGCATTGCCATAAGTGTAGTACCAAAATGATCGTCATGAAACAAACATGCGCATTTGTTTGAATGTGTTAGTTTAGAGCGCTGTAAGTGGTCGTAAGGTAATTATTTTGAGGTATTGGGCGTGAAGGTTAATAAAATAACTTCATTTTGGCGAATTGTAGCGACCATGTAGCATTTTCTGACCGGCCTTATGAGTTCGTCGAAAGAAGCAGAATTTTCTCACGAACAGGTGTGTTTAGCTTCTGTCTAGGAAACCTGGTTGTCTCGCAACAGCACATTCTATGCTCCTATGTCGGGCAAAAACACCAATATCACAAATTGTAGTAATTTAACTCTCATTCCGAAACAGGGCCTCTTAGAGACCATGTTCCATTGGAAAAAATATTTGCCTTAACGAGCTCTACAATTCCATATATCGTTGATCAAATATTCCTGTAATACCCTATATATATATATATATATATATATATATATATATATATATATATATATATTTTTTTTTTAAGTAATAATTAGGGCAGAAATTGAGGTTACAATGCAGGGAGCTAAGGCATCTGGATCAATATGATTATTTAGGTGTGACTATATCGTTAAATGGAGAGGTGCTAAGAGAAGAAGATGTGTTAAGAATAAATAAAGCAGACAGGGGAAGGAATTCGGTGAGGTGTAAATGTTTGTGGGGGTAATAGATATGTTGTTACAAGGGGCATTTAGAAGGCAATGTATGTCATGACCAAGATTTGCAATCGTACTTTTGGTATAGAACTTGAGTTTATAAGAGAAATTAGAAGCAATTCAGAGTTAAGTAATAGGATTTCAGTGGGGTGTCGTATTACCTGTAGTGTAGCGTTTCTTGAAGGAGAAGGTTGGATATCCAATTGTATCAAAGACGAAATACAAAGTAAGCTGAATTTTAGAAGAATAATTAGGGTATTCAATTTCAGATGATGGGTTAAGAATACACAAGGAGTAATAATATATATGAGAGTAAAAACAATAAGAAAATTGAAGTTGCGACAGATAGGACTCCTTAGACAAAAATGGACGGGCACTAATGTATTTATTGGGCAAATTAAAAGTAGGGTGAAAGCGGATTCTTGATTGATTGATTTATTGTTCGCTTGGCATGTATACCTAAATACGCATGTCACCCTTTTATATCAGGGGCGCTTAGAGCGGCAGCATATATTCAGCATTCTTAGCGAATGCGAGAGCAAGTATGTTAGACACGACGGTACAGCAAGGAAGGTATCAGAGGTCAGAAGCAACGGTTTGTAGTGATCCGAGAAGATAGATAAATCGGTAGATCATTTAATTACGTAGTGTGAGCGATTAGGGGGACTAGGAATTTTACTTATTTTATTATTTTATTGACTTAGGAATCTATAGCCGAATTAACCACCTACATATTCCTGTCACGCGAAAATTGGGGGTAGATAGGGCATATAGTGGCGCGGCGGATGGACTTACCTCGTAGACTTTGTTCTCTCGTTATATTTTGTCAGGGCAACCGAAAGACAGCTTCTTTATCTACAAACGGAGGCGGGCGGCCAGCCACCTGGGGCCAGCGTATTTTGCGTGGACGAGTTAAAGGACGCCGAAACAGCAACACCGCTTACGCCGGCAACACCAGGAGCGAGAGACAGACCCAGTAAGAAGAGGAACGCCAAAACTGGTCCATGCCTGGAAGCTTAGGTCCAAGTTACCTGTGGCGGCGTGGTCTGGGGTACTAGTGCGCTAGTCATGGTTGTCATCTACCGGGGTGTCGCCGGTTCGATCCCTGTTGCTAAGTACGAACGTGCTAACCGATTGGAGCAACAGTAGTAGTAGTAGCCCTAAATCGCTACGCGTCTGCGATAGAGTGAGCCCACAGTTTCTGTCGCAGCTGGCTCTTAAAGTCGTCGTGGTCTCGTATTGGAGGAAATCGACACGCTGCCCCAAGTACGGGTGTCGTCGTGCCCCTGGACGAGCGTGACACAATATTTGTGGTGGCGCCATTCCATTTGGTTTACGTGGCTGTGTCGAGTCCGTACATTAGATAGACAGAAGGCGAGCCAGAGAATGATAAAGAAATAGGTAGGGGGGGGGGAGAAAAAGGGGCTGGGACAGAAAACGAAAGAGAGAAACCGGAAGGGAAAACCGAAGGCAGAAGAAACAGCGCCAAATAAAAGATGAGTCAGAGAAAAGAGAGACTTAAAGAGCAAAGAAAACGGAAGAGGCCAGAAAAAATACCAGAGAGCTGGAGAGAGCCAGCCGCACAAAGAACGCACGGTAGAGCAGGACGAGCTAGCCCACTTAAAGAGACCCGTGGCAAGTGTGGCGTGGCCCGTCGTGTTGTGCGGCTTTTCTTGGCCCTTTCGTCGTGTGTTGCGTGGGCGTATGAAGAGACAAAGGAAAAGCGAGCTCATCGAGGCGTCAACATCGAGGCTTTCGCTGTCTGCAATCTATATATATATATATATATATATATATATATATATATATATATATATATATATATATATATATATATATATATATATATATATATATATAGAGAGAGAGAGAGAGTTAGCGGAAACCTCGCTGCGGATTTTCACGATCCGCGTACCATACCCGAGAAAGAAACAGGCCGCGTGGCGGCACTAGCAGCAGCAGCAGCAAACCCGTGCGGAATTCAAAATCACACGGCAACGTGAGCGGCAAGCTAAAACCAAGCGCAAGTTATCCACGAGGACGAAGACGACGACCGACCGACCGACGACTGTACGAGAAGCCCAAAATTCTGCTCCAAAAAATAAATCCCCCATAAATATCTCTCCAAGCAGCTGCATCAGCGGCAGCGGCTGCTGCCATCACCAGAGCAACGGGACAGTCCGGGAGCGTTGTCGGCAACAATGGTGGGCCTTTAAGGCCTCCTCTACTTCGTTGTCTTCCTTCTTATTTCCCTTTCTTTCCCCCTGTCTATCTCACCCTCCCCTCTCGTTCTAACTCCCCTACCCCCACTCTTTCTCTGTCGCTCTCTCTTGGGTTACAGTCTTGCTCTGGGGTCCTTCACTGTTCCGTCATAGCGCAGCCGCTTTGGTAAGTAGTGGCGGCGGCGGCGGCGACGCCGCCTGCGTCGCCGCCTGCGACGTCTGCTCGCGTCCGCTTGCTTGGCGTGCAGCACCTAATCCAATTGCTTGTCCCCCGACGCTTCTTGAGGTCTCTTCAGCGCCCCTCCCCTATTCTTCCCCCATTTCCCACCATCGCAGGCTGGCTGACTGATAGACGAAGTAACGAACGCGTAGCCCCCCCCTCCTCCCCCTGCGCTCACACAGAGACAATGACGATACAAACAACGGGCGGCTGCGGCGGCAAGGGCCTGCAACCAGGGGCAGCCCAACCCGTTTGATACGGCCAGCTGGAGTCAGTCCTTTCACGCCTGCCTTCGACGAATTTGAGTACTTGTGGCGGCTTGTTGTACCGACAGCCGTCTGTGTAGTCAGAGAGGTCGCAGTGTGGCTATTGTGGTGGGCGCCATTCGAGAAGGTGTAGCCCTCTATGGTAGACTGCCTGCGCCGCCCATCCACCCCCCCCCCCCCGGCCGGCCGGCGACATATTGTCCGTCTGCATCCAGCGTGTTGCTCACGTACAGTGCGCCTGCCTGTCTAGATAGAGACATAGGGAGCGTTGGTAATCCCTAGCTGACACGTCTCAGTTTTATATATATATGATTTATTTATGAACGTGCTTATAAATACATATACACACTAGGAAATAGGGTTAAGCGAGTAACATTTCCCAATCCGCGACATTAATCCTAATTGCTGCATAATTATAATCAAAGCAGTAGCCCGCTCTGAAGTCACTGTTAATTTCCTTCCATGGAGAAAACAGCACGACAACTTGTATGTACACTCCTGACATATTATCGGGTTTCACCAGCAATTGTATGGTGAACTATTATATTTGGGCGACCCACACTTGTACTTTGTTTATATGTTACTTACACGTATATATGCACCTATGCCTTATCCTTAAGGATAATAAATGTGCATTTCATTTCTCCATTTATCTAAATGGCATTCTGGTGCATCGCCACTTAAATGACTCATCAAAACTATTAATCAATTTACCCCATCCAGAGCTGATAGTAATAATAGTAGTAGTAAATTAACAAAAAAAACTAAGGAGAATTTTCTTGTCGTCTGCTATCGGTGACTACAGTCATAAATATAGTGCAATTCCAGTTGGGAGTTAGCTTACTTATTGCATTGGGCCACAGAAGCAACAAGTAAACATTAGTCGTCTGGTGACACCGCTGTGACGTTCACAACTCCAAATGAAAACCCCAATACAAAATTGGGAGCATTCCTTCAGTTTGTCTTCCGACGATTTTCAATCGCCGAACGGCCAATTTCAATCAGAGTAAATAAAAATCACGAGTCTTCACGCAAGACAGAAATAAGCCAAGCTGGTGAACACTGTGTTGAGTCCATGGTGGTTGACGATGGTGACGCAGAATTTTCAGACGGTTTTGAAGGCAGACTAGTTCTGCCAATATGTCAGCATGTCAGACAGCCCGCATTCTCGGCTAATGCTCTAATCAATACACGAATCACGCGTTGAAATACGGTTGAACTCTGCTACGATGAAAGAACAGGTTTGAAAACAATTTAGAAAAAAACATTAAAACATGAACACAAACGTTGCAATACATGGAGACAGAACCTCAAAATAAATGAGGGCAATAAAAGTCTTATTAACTTTATAGGAAAATTTTGCCGTAACACTTACATGATCAACAATGTAGTGTCTTATTTGTCTCAAGTTTAATCATATGGCATTGCATAAGTAAAGACCCTCGCTGTGCAAACTGCCGTATGGATCACTCATCAGGAAATTCGTAGTGTTTTCTCATTCAGGCGTGGAGCAAAGCTCAACAACCAAGACACGCCCAGGTCCTTGAGAGACAAATTGGAACGTCGATGAAGATTTTCGAGGTAAGTCCTCCGTCTACCAATAACCAAGCTGCCGGTACACTCTCTTTAGTCGGGCGTAATGGAAAGACAGCTGGTACAAGTGCTTCTCAAAGGGAAAGAGGTGGTGATCTGTCACATGCCACCTGTTACAGCGCCAAAGAGGAAAAATAGATTACGGTCGGCTGCTGAGCCCCCGGCAGCTTCAAAATGGGCAACCCCTCGTCGGAAGAGATTTGTTTTGAAGTAGCATCACTACAGTTTGTTTAGTCCGGCATAAAACTGTTGTAAAATCTGGCTTGACGAACAACCAGATGTGGCTTGACTAGTTAATGCATTGAAAAGGAGTAGGGGCAAAAAAGAAAGCCTCCCTCGGTTTCTTGCAAATTTTTAAGCAATATCTAACACATTGGAATTGTGGCTAGAGTCACAAGAAGGATGTTCCAATAAAAAAATGTGCATTACTAGCATACAGGAAATTGATCTAAACGACAAAGCTTTCGTATACATTTTGAATTGTATGGCTTTTTTACGTATGCTGACGCGGATTGTTAATTAACAGGTACATCCTCATTGATCACAATTCTCATTGTCATGCATGTATAACAGTGTGAACGGTCTCTCCACACCGTAGGCAGGGCTCGCGTGTGGCTTGTTTAATGTATTTGTTAAACTGCGCGTCACTAGGCAGATCTCAGCTAAAGCTATTAATATGACTTAACTAATTTGGAACATTATATATATATATATATATATATATATATATATATATATATATATATATATATATATATATACATATATATATATATATATATATATATATATATATATATATATATATATATATATATATATATATATATATATATATAGCATACGCCACTCATTTTGGCGAGAGATGTCAAGACGAAACACACAAGTGCCGTTTAATAACCTCGAAAGCCGTGTCTCTACCAATATGAATGAAAATAGCCCTGCGTTTATTCGCCAGATTGGGCTGCCGTCGTCAAAGCCTATACGCAGTATAGGCTTTGTGGAATTCCGCATTGTTGTCGACGCAGTTAGCAACAAACTAACCTATTACTTCATTATGAATATTGAGGACAGCGCCATCATGTCAGATCATCCTCGGTGCAACCTACACTCACGAGAATAATGGTAAGAAGTAGAGAGAGGCTTGTGCCATTGAGTCGAGGATATACCAAGTATATATCATAGAGTGCTGCGCCGGTAATGAAGTTAGCACTGCGTCTCTGTACAGAAAATCTTCCGAGATAGCTACCAAGCGAGCCAGGATGTACCTCAGCCAAATGTAAGGCAATCTTGCTGGCCTACTGCATGAGATCAAGCGTTTAAAGAATAGGTTCAAAAGGCATGATTTGTCATAAAATTACTCAATGCTGGCATCAGCGATGAAATAGACTCAGTCTTATTCTGCTGATCTGCGGAAAAAAACTCTTATGGAGGAACCAGTAGTTTTGTCTACGCTTTGTTTGTATTTCTCTGTAAAAAAAGCACTTGTCGTTCGTAGACTTACCTACCGCTTTCCGGTTTGGAAGCCTCAACAAATTAAACACGCAAAACTATTATAAAACATTGGATTTAATTCAGATCTACTGCGTGAACATCCAAACTGAATCGCGATACCACAGCGTTCTGCTTGCCACCTGTGCACACATTTTCTCGATATTCATTCATTGAGCCATATCAATAAAAGCATCCGTGAGAAAACTTGTAATCAAAGTGTTAGTGAGTAAATAGTTTATTAATGCGTAATTTTGTGCGGCCTGACTTCCGTGTAACACAGTACTCAGGGCGCACAGGGGCTTCGTCCGGTCACCTAAACGCACTGTTCGCTTGGTGTAAAGCTGAATAAGCGCATGTCTAGCCTGATTGTACCCACCTACTTGAATACAGGATTGTATGTGTCCCGCACAACTCTCACTGTGCTAAACGATTCGACTATTATATCACACATGTTGTCTATTTTAGATGACTTCGAAGGATTAGGCTAACGTTTGTACTAATGATGCTCAAAATACGAAGCTAGAAGAAAATCCCAGAGTAATTGTTCGGTACGCATATAATTATCTTTCACAAACTAGTTCCTTCAAATTCAGCAGTAGTCTTTAGAGGGCGCTATTTATTTCCACGTTGAAGATTGTCCAGCTTTTACAGAATAGGGATGCTTCTCAATGTTGTCGCTGCCCGGTACAACGAGTTCAGACTAAACTGAAGCTGCTTCTACTATACAGCCACGCTATCAATTATTACTTTAATGCACGTGATGCCTCAACTTACTATCATAAACCGAGCTCATTCTAGCCACTGCATCTTTGCACTCCTACTAAGTGAGAACAACTTTGAACGCGTCACAGAAAAAGTGCAATTAGTTCCCTTTCTAAGGCCTATACTTCAACGTGGCACAGTGCGTGGGACTTATATTTTATTGCCATTAAAATACCAGAAATAGCAATTTGTAGTTTTTGCTAATATTGCGTTATAACATTAAAAAGAAACACAGCAAGCCCAAGATTAAATCAAGTCTATAGCTAAAACCAGCCTCTATAAACAATGTTTTTTATTCTAGGTATAACATACACTGATAGTGTACTTTATGCCTAGAATAAAATAAAACACTCACTGACGGCATAGTGAGTACTCATTATTCTAAGTATAGAAGGTCAAGCTTAAACTTAATTCGATTTGGCCCCGACCTCATGTAAGTACCACCAGCCTTAAAATATATGACCTATGCTAGGAACGTATTGAGCGCCAGCGTCTTTCGAGGACGTCCAACAGAAATACAACACTTCGAGAGTGACACAAGACTTTAACAAAAGAGAGATTGGAAAGCTCTCTTTAAAATAGGGGGGAGGGGTCTTATTGACGATATTCAATAGACAACAAATGGGTGTTTTTGCTATACGCAGAAACGGCAAGAACTGTTGCATAACTCCTTTACTATACGGAGAATACAAAAACTACAAACGAATACCTTCTTTGTTTTCACTCTAACAACTATATAGACTAAACACGAGATAAAATAGCTACCCCTAGTTGTGCACTATCCTGCAGAGGGCAAAAAAACAGGGCAGGTTTAATCAAACTGATCGAACCTGGTCGAATATAAATAGGTTTTGAGGCGGTGCGCGCTTTGTCCTGGCGCAAAATGTTCGGGGTGTCGTGTATATATTAATAACCATTACACACTTAGATAGCCGATGCATGCAGCTCACGTTCCGCCATCGACAACACGGTATAGCCCACTTCGGACGACGACAACGCTTAGTGCTACACCTCGTGAGAGAGTCACCGTGTCGTCTGTGCGTCCCGGACCTTTGTCAGGAGCAGCCACTGCTAAGGCGCGCCGTCATCTGAAGCCATGAAGCCCCGACAGTAAAACAAATCTTTTATGAGGACGTTGTTAAGATGTACCGGCAGTGCTTCGCCGGTCGACAAGAATATAAGATCGCGGTTCCCAAAAAACCGTGGGTCTTTACTTTATCATAGTCACGTTTAGATCGAGTTGCGAATTTTTTCATCGGACATTTCCATACTTCTCCGTATAGATAAATGACATTTTTATTAAATGTTTACCACCTCCGCATTAGGTGTATAATCCAAATCTATAATCACAATAAAAATAAATATTTTTAAGACAAAACACGCAGTTGTATTATATCATTTGTTTTTACTAAGTTTGGACTGCAGCAAATCTTGTGATATATATATATATATATATATATGTATATATATATGTATAATTGGAATAAGAGGAATAACATTTGTTAGAGACAATCGATTGCTGTGTTTAGTTAGTATAACTTAACTGCGCAGAGCACACTTCAGGCTCCAGAACCAGGACAAACTGCCTTTGTCGTTGTAAGCCTGGTTATCTCTGGCAACAAAATAGTTTTTCTCATCATAGTAATCCTCTACATGCATCTTCTACTTTTGTTTACTGCGTTCTACAATTGTATTTAGTGCCCTGTTTTCTTTATCTCGATACATACAAAGAAGAAGTCTTTTGGTACTAGAAAGTGGTTGTAACTCCAGTGGATCGTCTGCAGGCGCCTTGTTGATATATGGAGCCTTTGGCTGTGATCCATTCGCCTGAGCGTTCCCCGATCTTTCCCTGTTCCCCGCTCCCCACACCTTAGCGAGCAAGCTCTCTCTGCTCCGCTTTCTCCCTTTCGCCTTCTCCCTTTCTCCTTCTCTCCATTTGTTGGGCTGCTCGATCGATCGTCTGCTCTGCGTAACGGACTAGTCAACCAGCCGGGATGGCGTTTTCCTCCTTCTGGTGGCTCCTGGAGTTCAAAAGTTGGCCATCGCTGCCGGCGTTACTGGTCTTGTTATCTCTTCCATCACGCTTCCTGGTGTCGCGTCACACGACCCTATCCTGGTGTCGCGTCGCACGACCCTATCCTGGTGTCGCGTCGCAGGACCTTATCCTGGTGTCGCGTCGCACGACCCAATCCTGGTGTCGCGTCGCACGACCCAATCCTGGTGTCGCGTCGCACGACCCTATCCTGCCACTTGTGTTATTGGTGCCGAAGTTGTTGCCGCTCTTTGTGCTATTGCGAGGTGTGTTCAAAACGTATCGCGACTTTTGAATTTTCGCGGGTTACGTATATTCGAATTTCGATTTTTTTTGTGGCATTATGTTGGTACTCATGTCTCTCACTTATGCCGACAAGCTCGGCCATTTTGAATGTTCACTTAATTGTTGACAGCTGCTTTGCTTGCACGTGTTTTAAATCGTCTTCGATTTTACCTATTCAAAAAAATGGATCAAAGAACCTGTATCAAATTTTGTGTGAAAAACGAAATTAAGTGCGCGGATGCATTCCGAATGTTGACTGTGGCATACGGAGAAGCTATCTTGGACCGAAGCAACGTTTATCGGTGGTACAAAATGTTCTCAGAAGGCCGAGAAGATGTGAACGACGAAGAGCGTGCCGGACGCCCGAGCACTTCAACAACAGACGAAAAAATTAATGAAGTGGAGAAAATGGTATTGGCCAATCGTCGAATCACCGTTAGAGAAGTTGCTGAGGACCTAAACATATCGATTGGCTCGTGCCATTCGATTTTTATCAATGATTTGGGCATGAGACGGGTCGCCGCGAAATTCGTACCAAAATTGCTCAAATGCGACCAAAAACAGCATCGCATGAACATTGCTAATGAGATGTTGGACTCTGTCCGCGACGACCCAAATTTGCTCCAGAGGGTCATAACTGGTGACGAATCGTGGGTTTATGGTTATGACGTGGAAACCAAAGCTCAATCATCTCAATGGAAGCTGCCGCACGAACCAAGACCGAAAAAAGCACGCCAAGTTCGGTCGAATGTGAAAAGTTTTGCTGACAGTTTTCTTCGATTGCAGGGGCGTGGTGCATCATGAGTTCTTGCCACAGGGTAGAACGGTCAATAAGGAATATTACCTGCAAGTTATGCGCAATTTGCGCGAAGCAATCCGCCAGAAACGCCCGGATTTGTGGAAAAACAAAAATTGGCTTTTGCACCACGATAACGCCCCTGCTCACACATCGTTGCTTGTGCGCGAGTTTTTGGCCAAAAACAACACACTAATGATGCCGCAGCCACCGTATTCCCCAGATCTGGCCCCCTGTGACTTTTTATTGTTCCCTAAACTGAAGAGGCCCATGAAAGGACGACGTTACGCTACGCTTGACGAGATAAAGACGGCATCGAAGGAGGAGCTGAACAAGATAAAAAAAATGGTTTTTTGAAGTGCTTCGAAGATTGGAAAAACCGTTGGCACAAGCGTATAATATCTCATGGGGATTACTTTGAAGGGGACAAAATAGATATTCATGAATAAATGAATAATTTTTGAAAAACACAAAAGTCGCGATACGTTTTGAACACACTATGTATCTTTAATGCACCGAAGGCCGGGCATGTCAAGAAATCTAGGGTTTTCTCAACAGTCCTTGTGGCACTATGGCCGCTGACTCTCAGCGGTATGGCTTATCATCTATTCTCAATGAGCATCGCTCAAAGAAAATTCGATCAACAACAACAGGGATCGAACCGGCGACACCCCGGTAGATGACAACCACGACTAGCGCACTAGTCCCCCTAGACCACGCCGCCACTTTGACATTGGACTAGGCTGTCCTCGTTTCGACATCGCCCGACGTTTATGCGAGGCGATACGAGGCGGCACCGGAGATAGAAAAACGACAGCCAAACTGAACGCGCAAATATAGTATTCCAGTGGCTCTGTGAATGGCTACTTAGCTAGCTAACAGTCGCCGACGTTAACCTCGACGTTGGCTGGCTGGTACAAGGATTGGACTCGTACCTCTATGCATTGCTGGCAGTAGTGGTGGTGGTGGGGGGTCGTGGCTGTGTCAACGTAGTTCACTGAAATGTGCGGCTCGTTTTGCAACTGCTACTGCTGTACCCGTCCACCCGTCGTCGTTGTTAATATCGCCAACATCGTTGTGTCGTTGCCTCGTCTGCACACGACGATAAGGATTGGACCCCTTCTCACAGGGGACTGAACGATGTCGCCAAGGCTGCTCGTGCTGCTGCCGCCGCTGTATTTGCCATTACCGCTACCGTCATCGTCGTTGTCGTTGTTGTCCTCACCGCCACTATGCCCCCCCCCCGTTCTCAGCTTTAATAAAATTAGTTTACCAACTGAAGCAATGGGCAAATGCGGCCATGGGGCACGCAGGAAGGTAAGTCAAGGTGTGTAGGGGGGCATGGCAGCAGCAGCGGCACGCGCCGCAGCAGGTTCATTGGGCTAGAGCGTCCAACTCGCCGTCGTCGTCGGTTATTGGGCTAACGGAGAGAAGGGACAGATAGCAGAATAGATGCCTTACAGTTGTCTGCTTGACGGTCTAACAACGATCTGTCCGGAAGAGGCCTTCGGAGTTTTGCATGGGCGAGCCCGAGTGGGCCAGTGGAGAAGTGGGCCAGCAGAGAAGTGGGCCAGCAGAAGCCCCACCCTCCGGCGACACGCCGGAGAGTGGGGCTTCTGCTGCTTAAGAGTAGTCCGCCCGGGGAGTGATACACGGCAGACGCAGAAAGCAAGCTACTCTTGATTAAGTCTTGTGTAATAACACTCGTCGTAGCGTTAGCAATCGTAGTGACAGTGTGACGCTGTGAGTTAAGGGGGGTGAAATTGAAAAATGCTGGCTAGGCGACGACAGCAGCGGTTAGTTATGTCTGTTGTTTGTCAGTACATTTGTGTTTGCCATTTTGGCCTGTACATTTTGTCTGTTTATCTGTGTTTTTATTTCATTTCTCGCTCTCCTGTTCAATATTTCTTATCTTGTTTTTCTCTCTGCCGTCATCAATCTATGTCCCGTCTCTCTCTCTCTCATACCCTTCATCTCTATCTCTTCTTTTCAGCTTGCTCGCTCGCTAGCCTGCTTAAAGTTTGACTGCTCATTAGCTCTTGGTTTTGCCGGTAACGGTACCCACCACTTTTGTAAGGGTCTTTTATCACCTTGTTGCCGTCGACGACAATGGCCCATATGGGGGCGGCAGCAGCAGTGGCAACTGAGGGTGGCCAAGCCTATTTACCTACCGACCGACCGAACGAGAAGATGCAATGAAGCACCTCTGGCGGGACAGCACCCCCCGTAGGAGCACGAAAAAACGGTAGCCGACGTTTGTTCCTGGCCATTCGAGCCGGAGAGGGCGGCCAACCAGTCTGCTTCTCAGCACACACAGGGCCTCTTCCCGTCGTGTCGTGTCCTGTCCTGCTCTTACTCGTCGCGTGCTTGCCCTGCCACTAACGTCGGTCGCCAGCGGCACGTTTAAGGAACACAACAGTAGCAGAAACGTATATATCCTCCGACCTCTTGCTCTTCGTCCAAACTTCGTGATCACAACAACTTTCAAAGTCTGATTATTCTACGAGATCTGCGGCCCTTATCGAAACCTCTATCTAGTCCGCCAACACAAAATCAAAATGCGATGCCCCTGAGGAATGAATATATATATCAAAATTTTCCCAGCATGCAATAGACGGACAAAGAAAAAGTATTTTCAAGTTCGTCGGCCTGCGCCAAGCTGAAGCCAAGCGACCCGATAGCTGAACCTTACGGGCGATACTGACTATCGGATTCCATGATCGGTCGAAGGTAGGAAGTTGGCTAACATAAGCTGGGAAATCCAGAGTCTCAAACGCTAGCGGTTGGAGCTCGTGTGGGTAACCCGTTGACGCGTAACCCATTTCTCGTCAAGATTCTTAGATCGTTTAGACATACCAACTGGATTACCAGGGTAACCTGTCAAAGTCGCCGCGCCACCGACCACAAAAGGCGCTATTAAGTCGGTGACTGTGAATTCCCAGACAAGCCTACCTCAAATGAAGGGGGTAAGAGTCATGCCATCCGGGCTCTTGCCATCGTCAGTAGAGAGACTCTAGGGCTCTAGGACGCAGGTAAATTCGCAAGACGGAAGCGCTCGGCCAAGAGTGTCGTTAATATCGGCATGTCTGGCATACCGTTCAGCACAATGGCCCGTAATGGGCTAACTTCTAAAAAGGTTGGCCACATTTGTATTGATAGGACCAGATACGGTCATAGCCGAGACAAAGACCTAGTTCAATACTAGTCGGTTCGTCTCTCAAGAGGGTGCCGAGTAGGGCGTCTGAAAACATATGCAACCAGATCCCGGATACATTAGCGGCGACCACCCGAAGGCAAGTCTTTGCGAAGTCGTTAATAGCGCCCGCGAGTAAGCCACGAAACACTTCATCCTGTAGGGATGCACTCTAACAGTGTTGGTTCAAAGATCTGCTTGTGTGTTTTCGAGCGGAGAGGATGCCAGATGTATATAAGGAGAACCTCGATGGTCTTTAGAGTCAACTTGTTCTACGGAAAAAGGTCGTCCAATTGCCCTGTTAGATCGGCTCGGTAGAGAAGGTAGACGGCCCTGGTAACTGTAATAAAAAAAAGCGCAATGAGCTGCAAGCGAACGAGATTTTCAGAGATGTTTGTTAAGGGAGTCAACTAACTCTTTGACGCCAGGCAAAACAAAGATGGGTAGGAGGCAGACGGTCAACCTATTGCAGCCCCGCAGCCGCGGATATAAACTTATCTGGGAGGACCAAGTGAGTAGCAGTGTGGTACACTTGGTGGACGCGGTGCGTCATCTGGGGACGTATAAGGGTGTTTTTTTTGCATAATGGTTGCCAGGTAGACAGGGTTTAACCGCAGGCGTGTCAAGAGTAAGTGCATCCATACAGCTAAAATTCTTCTTGATTTATTAAGCATATAATTTATGCTACTCTTGGAATGACATAAAACTCTTCATTATGCTTCAATAAATGCTCAGAAGAGAGATCGCCAGTCATCATGAGCATTCTGTAACCATTGCAGATTTGGTTGCGCGCATTCCATTATGTGTCGTATATGTGAGTGCTTTGGTAGGTATTCTACTAGCGTTCCGTGCTACGTGCGGGCTCTACCACTTGCGTCGTGCTAAACTGGTTTTCGAGTATATATGGATAAATGTCTTAGCAAGTTATGACCCATCATTCAAGCTCATCACTGAGGACATAACCAACCGTTCTCTTGCAAGCATTAGGGAGGTGCGCGCAAATTGTGCAGAAAAAATAACTTTGAAAACTCCCTCCATGTGTCTCGTTTACACAAGAGAGAGTATTTAATGCAATTCTTATTTAAGAGCCAACAAAAATCATTCGCATATAAACCGCCCACTTGCACGTCAAGTCACTTCTGTGTGAATGTGTCATAAACGCACTTAACAAAAGGTTAGCTGAAGAAATGAACCACTCATTTGCAGAAAATATTTGATCTAAATTGCTGGTGACCCTCTCAGAGTGTGCCACTCGAGAAGGTAGTTTCAACACGTTAGAGAGCTGACACATAACCATGCTGCATAACGGGCATAGCAAGATGCTACAATCGAGGATCGATACATTGAAGCGCCGCAATGCTTGGCCATAAAAGATTTCCTGCCTTAGGGAGTCTTATCTGCGAAGCCTCCGTCGATTCGTGTGACTTCGTCGCTAAAATATCTACCATTGCTGGGACCTTCTTGACATATTGAAACTCATAGAAATAACATAAAATGAGCTTTTATGATCACATAAAGATGTGCGTTGTGCATTGCTTTGATATGGACTTCAATAGGCCGTATGTAAGCTGTATGGCTGCAAACGGCATTTAGTTTGTGGCGCTTGTGATGACAACTTATTCACCAGGAAGACCGAAGTCAATGTTTACTGCATCTTTTTTTCATACCGAGCGAGTTCGAAACCATAATACATGCATCGCTGCCACGCGTGTCCTTGCCTTACGAAGCACCCTATACTTACTTCTAAAATTGATTTAGCGTCACGTATATTACAGTTAAGCAAAGTCTTACATCGAAAAATAACGTTACTATTATTATTATGGTTTATTAACACCCAGGTTGCGTAAATTTTAAATAAGTACATCAGTCTCAATCAGGGGTTCTTCTACATCACCGGATCTTCCTTTATCTTCTGGACATGCAGCGGCGTGAAAAAAAAATACCTGGTGCTGGGACCTCCGTGATCAAGAAGGCGGAGACCCCAGGAGGAGGCCTTGCCATTGCACTTTGGCAGGGCTGAGACCTGCCACTCTCCCAAACTGGGAAAGATGGGGCATGTAATTTTGGTAGTGAAAAAAACGTTAATGTTGTGTAAAGGACATAACTAGCTAATATGCACCCGCCTTTGCCGTAGATCTTGAATTAATGTACAGCCAGAATCGGGATTTCT